>RHLR01000118.1:0-37895 GCA_009806335.1 Davidsoniella australis
AGGCTGACAACAGCCTACTATCAACTTCTAACGGGGAAGGGAGCTTACCTGCCGTACTTAAAGACCATAGGCAAAGTAACGAGTAGCATGTGTCGGCATTGTCAGCTGGACATTGAAACTATTCAGCTGCCGACCGAAGACGAGCGTGAACAAGAACGGCGCCGGTCTGCCTACGAAGGCGATGTCAACATAGCATCTGCATCTCCAGTCTTTGCCTCAGCGCAACATTCCCCCGCCGCCGGTGTAGACGCGGGAGGACGTTTCTCAGACTTCGAATCGGCGTATGCTCACGATCAGCCACGGCTCAGATCACGTGCTGTTGAGTCTGTCCCTGTATCTGGGCCTTCGAATTCTCGAGCCCGGGATCAAGATCGTGAACGCAGACATAGACGGCGTCACCGCACAGACGCTGCCGAAGACGAAGCTGAAATAACCGTCGCCACTACTGCACGAACGATACACCTACCACCGTCTACACACGCCAACCTCATAAACCGCGACATCGACGACAGCATGCGTCGCTCGCGCTCAACCCACCAATCATCGACATCGCAAGTCAGAGCTCGTCTTTCCGACTTCGCTGGCGATATCTTGCCGTCTATTCGACGCCTATCTCTCGATGCTGGCACGTTCCATCGAGACTCGGCCCCGTCACCGCTCGAGACTGACGCTAGAATTCGTGGTATATCTCAGGCTGAAGAGAAGAGAGTCGCTTCGGTGGGCAAAGTGGCTAAGAAGAATGTCGAGAGACTACAGGAGGAAGACGGCAGACGCAAAAAGCGTGCTGAAGATCGTAAGAAGGCAAAAGAAGACGATCGTAAGCCGAGCAGCGGACTTCGCGCTGTCTTTAAGCGGTTCTTGTTTTAGATTTCTGTTTCCTTTTGTTTTCTTTTTTGCCTAGACCATATCGCAACTACTTCGGTACCCGTTGTTGCTGCTACTGTCACATTTGCTTTTTTCGGTTTCTTTTCTTTTCTTTTCTTTTCTTTTCTTCTCTTTTCTTCTCTTTTCTTCTCTTTTCTTTCTTTCTTCTATTCGGTGTTCTTCTATTTCTTCTATTTGATGTTGTTTAGACCGGGATTTGCTTTATGGAAAGTCTCAAAAGTCATAGAGACTCGGAATATCTACAGAATTGTTTTTTTGTTTATGTTTTCATAGCTATCACTAGTTTTATTCTTTTTTTTCTTTTCTTATTATGCTTTAATAAACCGACTCCACTCTTCATCTCAAACATTGATCAATATTTATTTTCCTCTTCTCTTGTCCTATGCTCTTCATTAGCAGGCTATATGGTTCTGCAAAAAATTAACCGTACATACATATAGACCATCAAGTTTACATCCAAACTAGTCTTGCCTGTACTATTTTACTAATGAACTTGCTGTGCATCTTAGATACATAGCTACTGAAGCTCCATTTCCACCTTAATAAAAATGAATGAAAAAAAAAAATGAACTTGCTATAACTATAGTACATCGCATATTTTACTTCATCACCTAATCACAAATGAGTTCGCGTTAATTTTATGCTTATCTAGTATTATCTTTAGACCTTTGAATCGAGTCTATACAATACTACAAGCATATGAAACGGTATAAAGTGCAGTACAAAATTAAACTAGCACTCAAATTTGAATCACTGTTACCCACTGCACGAACAGTAATTGTCGTAACCGAGGATCATTTATGACAAACCCAGATCCTTCTCAACCATACCACGGCAAATAGGATGGTAAAACTCTCTAAACTTCTCAAATGTCTGTAAAGCCAGCGGCCTATCAACCGAGTTTAACGAACGGAATAGCGGACGCACAAACTTCATGCGTCCTACGTGGCCAAGCAGATCGGCAGCACCTTGGTAGTACTTGTCAGCCTTGCTCTTAAGAGCAATTTGGAAAAAGGCAGACTGTAGCTCGGCGTTTTCAGATGATGTGAGGTCGTAGGTGGATGCTAGTAGATGGACGCGTTCAGTAGAGAGAGGGGTAGAAAAGGTCTGCACCTTTTCAAGGAAAACGAGCTTTTGGTTGCCAGAGAAAGAGGTGACATCATCAGCAGTCGGAACATAGGCCTGTTAAACGGTTAGATATCTAGGACAGTCATTGTTAAATAGAGAAAAGTAGCTTACAGGGTCCTCCCACTTGGTAGCTAGAGCATAGCACTGGTCGGCATATGAAGTATCAAAGTCAGGCTTAGGCGGTAGACCAGGAGTGTAGAAACGACCTTCCCAGTCGATAGTAGCAATCTTCCTAGAGATCTCTTCGTCCTTAAGACCCTCGAAGAACTCAATGAAGGTGGCCTTAAACTCGAATGAGTCAAGAGACTTGGTTGCCCACTTGTTGAAGTAGTAAGGAATGAACTTGTCAAAGGCTTCGCGGCCAACTAGCTTTTCCAAGTAGTACAAGAAATGGAAGCCCTTTTCGTAGGGAACAGTGCTGAAGGCATCATCGGGGTCGATGCCCTTGTGGTTAACAATCAGTTTAGTAAACTCGTGGTCGGCGCCATAGCTGTTGACCGAGTCTTCGAGGGCCTTCCAGCCGATAATGGCCGAAAAGTCACGCTCAGGCTCGCCGTGTAGAGCGGCACCGATACGACGCTCTAGATAGACGGTCCAGCCTTCGTTGAGCCAACTATAGAGGTTGGTTAGTTAGTGATTTGAAGATATGCATATTGAGATCACATTGAACAGGACTTACAAATGCTCCCAGCTACAGCTGGTCACCAGGTTTCCACTCCAGCTATGGGCCAGCTCGTGAGCGATAACATCGATATTCTGGCGATCACCGCTGATAATAGTCGGCGTCGCAAATGTGTAGATAGGGTTCTCCATGCCACCATAGGGGAAACTAGGGGGCAGAACCAACACGTTGTACTCGCCCCATTGGTATGGGAAGACGATCTTCTCGGCAATTTCCATGAACTTTTCCATGTCGTTCTCAAGCTCCCACTTAGACTTCTCCAGCTCCTCCGGGCCAGTAGTAACCTTGCTGCGTGGGCCGATGGGCGCCGACTTGATATCACCAGAAGCCAGGGCAAACAAGTACGACGGAATCGGGACAGGCTGCTCAAAGGTGTATAGAGTCAGGCCGGACTCCTCGTCCTTCTCCTCGCTGCGGAAAATGCCACTAGCCACAATAGGCAGCGTACTCTTGACTTTAAACAGATACAACGACTTGACATCTGGTGTGTCCTGGCAGGGGAAGAGCGAGCGGGCGTGAATTGCCTGGCACTGAGAGAACATGTACGGGTGCTTCTTATTCGAAGTCTGCTCGGGCGTAAGCCACTGCAATGCAGTACATTTGTCCGTAGTAGCCAGGTCAATACGTAGCTTGATAGTCTCTCCCTTGGCCGTGGGAGGGGCAACGATGTGCAGCGGAGCGCCATACGGCTCGATGCGGGGCTTCAGATCGAAAGCGGCCGGGCTATCAGCCACACTAACGGTGTTGATTTCAACAAAGCTAGAGTCTAGTACGATTTCACTGCTCGCTGCGTCGGTCAGCGACTCGAACTCGTACGATACCACGCCGGCTAGACGCTTGCGGGCAAAGTCGATGGTGAGCTCAGCCGTAGTGTGACGGGTACGCCAAGCACTGTAGTTGGACAGTGTGTTGGGGTCACGTTGGGCAGCCATGGCGGCAAGCGAGTGGGAGTGAAGCGCAGAGAGCGGTGAGTTTAAGGCAGAAGCAGAAGAAGCTCGAGACGGCAATGATGATACTAACGATAATGACGATGATGATGCTCTAGAGAGACGAGAACCGGCTTGCCTGAAGAAGCTCGCCAACATTTGAATAGAAGAAGGAAAAGAAAAAGAAAGAAGGGAGAGGTATTCACTACGTCTCGGTAAATAATATATCAGCAAGTCTCATCAGCCTCGAGTCAACTGCCATTTAAAGTGAAGCAACAGCGCAAGGCTGACGTCGATCCTCTAACGGCAGCTGCCCCTCCAAAAAGCTCCCAAAAGCTCCATCTACAGTCCGTAACTTCCTCTTTGGGCCGTGTGATCAGTCCTGCAAAGTGGGGTTTGTTGTTTCCTGTTTGGGAAGCTTGCAAGAGCCAACGGGTTCGATTGAAATCAATGCACTTACCTGCATTTCGTCATGATATCAATCTGACCAAAGATTGTAGCTCTTTTTCTTCGCCATTATCATGATGATGTTGTCCCTATCTCATAGAGTCACGTGATTGTGTGTTTTCACCGATTCCATTCTATCAGCCACAATCACAACACCAATCTTCTTTTTCTTCCTTTAGCCGACAGCCTATAGATCTTGGCTCAATAGGGCTGTTGCTGACGATATCAACACAGCATAGCCCTATCATCATAGCAGATTTTTGTTCATCGCATCGTGCTTATTACTTGAGAGTGAATACACAGCTTACTAATCTGAACCGTCTGTTTCTATAATTGGGCTAAAATAATGAAAATATCGCCCAGTATGATGGCCATAGTATCTACATACACATGTCCATCTTCTCTACTTCGCCTTAACAGTTGTGCCTGCTTTCTTCATATTCTGGCTCTTGGTCAAGTGGGTGCTTGTCGTACAGTATGTCTTATTTCATCACCTTGTGATATCTCAAAACAAGCCGCGAAAGTACCGAGCACCAACAACAATAGCCGCTTTTACCACCATACCTCTCTAAGCGATGTAGGTCGCGTCTTAAACGATAGCCATCGAAGCCTGCCTAGTCCAGCATTTAATACATTTCATATTGTTTCTTTGCTATAATTTGGCCTATTTTTGCTCGGTTTGCTGGTCGTTTTTGTGTGTATTGACACCCATTCGCTAGAATTATCCCCCTCTTGTATACCACCAAAACTCTGGCATCATACCATTGGTGCCACGGTATCTTCCCGTCAACACATTGAGTCAGCGCTGTAATTTCAGTTTGCAGCCCTGTTATGTGGCTTTTATATATAGTGATACCGTCATTCTCTGGCTTACAGCCCTCATTTTACTACTTCATGTATGCTGTTAGACATACTAGAGAGTGCCATCAGCCATGCAATATGACTCTCATTTTTACAATATCTTAACATCAACCCTACAAAATGATTCTCTTCTCAGTCGGCTGTTTCAGAGACAGTCCTAGTTTCTTCTTGTCAAGGTGCTCAAGCTCTAAATGCCTTTAGTTTCTGCCTCCAACAGTACTACCGCGTGAGGCCCTGTCAATGGCTTCTTCAAAACAGCCGGTCTTATCTCATATCAGACGTGCTATGCCACTCAATCTTTGGCTTTTGCATATCACGTACAAGGAACTCATATGGATTCCACAAAGCCTATTATTTCTTCCCTATTTTCATCTCTAGTACAGCCCATCTCACGTCTTGACATGACTTGGCTTTCATATATGGCTCCATATCTCTTCCATGTACACCTGTACAGTACCTACCGAATCGACACACGTCTAGGCAGCATAAACGTATGACGACACTTGGCGATGGGAACATACATTTTCAGATATGAAGGGCTATCATCTGACGATTGAGTCCAATCATCCAAGCCCAGATACCTACTTCTAATATATACACCTAATATATACACCTAATATATAAACATGTCATATATTGTATCACTTGTACCATCATCATCGTGCATGAGGCTTATGCAACGTTTTTCATCGTCCAGATGCCTTCTCATCGTAGCTTGGATCAGAGAGGGTTCTTTTGCCTACTTGTTAGTCTTTGTTTCTGTATATTATCCCCGCCATATGCATTCGTATTTCTCGCTGTTCACTTGGTCAGCAAATATGATTCATGACTCGGCCACATCTTTACGATTCTGTGACAATCATCGTCGGCAATATCCTTCTTTGCATTACTCTTTACTTCCAACCAAGCCTCCCAGTCGGTGCAACCAACATTGTCACCACGGCACAAACCAATCCTAGTACGACAACTCCCTTCTTCTTTCTTTCTCTTTCTTGAGAAACCAGCCAAATCTCTTCTTTCTTATCTACTCGGTATGACTTCCCTCATATTCTTGCTTCTCGTTTTTAACCCTATAGAATGTCATCATTCTATTGTCTCTGTGGACATGTCGTCCAAAGAGATGCCGGGGTCTTCTTCGGTTAACTACAAAAGGAATTTTTGCTTCTCTTTTCAGCAGAATCAAACACACACTCCGTCACTCAATCACAAACACCTACAGGTGTCATCGAAGCACCTTGTTCGATTACACTCTATCAATAGTGGTCTAGTCTAGTCATGACGTGGTACTCCTGTTTTTATCAGCAATACGACGCCTATCATGTATATATCTTTAAAATATTGTCTCTACTCCTGTCCACAGACTGCCGTGCAATGTCAACTCACAGGCCCCCAAAAGAGTCTCAGACATCCTTCGCCACAGGCTATGGAAACATTAAGTATGTTGTAATGCAGTCATACACATACAAGCCCTGATATGAAAGACTTCAGTTTCCAGTGATAACTCTGCCAGCCTAGCGTCTAGTTTCTCGTCTCCATGTTGGATACGAGAGAGCACTATGTGGGCGATATATTCCTATCTTCCAACTATGTTATCATGCGGCCGTGCTTTATCTTGAGCCAGTCGGTGCCTATACTTAAGCTTTGAAGCCAGACATGTGGAAATGAAGTGGCCGCGTCAAATCATGTTGTACCAGCAGTCATTTGCTATCGGCGTTAGTCTTAGGATAGCCACCCGGTTTCCTTCCGGTCCGCCTTGCTTATGCACGATATAGAGTGTCGTGGTTCCTTGTAGCCTTCTATACTCTTGGGGTGATTCTATCGAGATACACTCGTTATACTATCAGGTAAATCGAGTTTCCGGTAGTTGGCTTGACGATAGTACACTCCCATGCTTTTGTGTCTATGCATTGCATATCTTTGTACATGTACTTCTTATGGAACTGTACCTTCTTTGCAATCATAACTGTAGGGCTACATGAACTACGATTCTCTTCCAGTGACACTGCTGGAGATACTACCTATTTCTATAGTCACAGCCTAAAATAGCCGTATTGGACCCAAGATGGGCCTCATTCCCATCATGTGCCGTTTTATACATAGGGTACAATGGCAAATTAGCATACGCCCTCATCCTTTGTTTATCTGTGGGGTCCCTCCGTTAGACTCTCCTTTTTATTTTCTTACAATTAGGCTTCTTGAAGCGAGCTGATTGTCGTTGATATACATAGTATACACAGGATATAGGTGATACGTCCGTTATAACTTTCTCATGATATCACACTTGTACATGTACATTGTCAAGTCAACACCCTCTACATTGACAGAAGAACTTACCCATCAGAGCCTCCCTACTTACCTTTCCCATTCTCAGCATCATGAACGACAAAATGGACAATCCCATGGTTTCCCTCTTTTCTCTCCTTCCTGTCATGCTATACTAGGCATATATAGACTACATATAATCACGTAGCCGAGAACCTTAATAGAATCCAGCAGAGAGGGGTGGGTTTACATATCTTACGTCAGTGTCACAGTAACATGGGGAAAAGTTAGATAAAGCCATATCACCATTCAAAGGGGGGGGTGAACATCGGTATGCTGGGCTATGCCAGACTCTTATAGTCTAACTAAGTATCTTTCGGGGAGGGCTTTATCGTGTTGATAAAGATTCTTATGTACTTTCTCGTTACAAGCACAAAGAGTCATGGGGAAAGAATCCGAGCCGAGTCGCATGCGAGTTTGAGGTGGAAGTCCTAGTACCCAGATAGCTATCGTTGATAATATAAAGCTATTGTCGTTGTCATTGAGGCACTGCTCTGCTCGGAGGATATAAAGTCCTAGATATTCCCCTTACCAAAACACAGATATGTTCCTATTCCTCATCACACTTACTCATTCACTCGCATCTCCTCATCTACTTCATTACTATCTTCATTTCATCTCAGGCAACAATAGAGTTGAAAAACTAGCTGTAGTTTTCTATTGTTTTCATATCACACATTACATATCTCACGATACCAAACCTCTTCATACTCGGCTTTTCATCATACCTTCCTATCAGGACTCATTTTCACTTCATACACATACTTCATCACTACCTCGTTCATTCATCATGCCTTCTTACAACTCCATCTCCGGTTCTTCATCTAACAACTCTACTAATTCTAGTTCCAGTGAGTCACATACTCCCCCTTCTATACATGTTCTCTTTGGCCATCACTAAAATCTCATACAATTACACTCAATGTCAATACTAACCAATCATAACTCTCTTCCTTTTGATTAGACTCCAATGCCTCGGTCATGATGGAACGCTACCTAAACAGCAGCGGTGCTTCGGATCCTTTCCATGCTTTGGCAAGCATATCTTCATCTAAGTCCTCTACCGACTCAAAGACTATTGGATCCAAGAAATAAGGTTGGACCAGATACATAAAGGATGCTAAGTAGACAGCCAGATGTTAGGGAAGCACACAATGCCCCCTCTCTCTCTGATTCCGGTACTTACATTTATGTCTTGCATATTTGCACATATGAGCTTTGTATGGCATTCCCGATATTTTTCTCTAGCTACATAGTTTTGTTTCTGTTTTAGTTTATGCTTATATGTACCCATCAACTTAAGAACGGTATACTCAACCTTTATAGTTGGCAATCTGATAGAAATAGCTTTGATAGCTTTCATCAGCTACCTATGATTTTCTTTTTTTTTCAACTTGTTCAAGTATTCAGTTATACTCAAACATATATCAGTCATTCTCTTTCAATTTTATTTATACATTTCAATTTATTCATCCATGTATAAGATTATATTTTCACCAGAGTTCTAATAAAAGGTTACGTTTCTATGGTCACTTGTAATCTTCTGTTCTAACCCTAACTGTGTATTACAATATTCCATCCCATTTTCAGCAATTGTTCTAGAAGCAATTGCTAGTACGAGAAGTAGAGTTATTTTTGATATAGGGTTGCAATATCTTTACCTTCTAACCCTTAAAAAAGGACAGTGCAGTAAAACTTAATCAAATGGAAATAAGACAAAATTAAGCACGGACGACAAGGAAGTAATATTATTTGACTCAATTGTATGTTACATGGTGCCATGGATAATTCGTAAGCTTGGCGAATTTGATTTTTAATCGATGGTCTGATGGCTTGGGTGTTGATAGGAACATTATAAAGCTAAGTCAATGAACTGTCAATAATCAAACCCTAAAATTACTTGATATAGTGTCATGGGTTTTTTTTTTCTTTTTCTTCTTTTTTTCTTTTCTTTTTTTTCTCTTTTTTTTCTTTTTTCTCTGTGTACTACACCTTCAATTAGCTATTATGCAAAGTTCGAATTGCTCAAGTTTATACTCATAAGAGTAAGTACATTACATAACTAGTAGAGTTAGTAGTAGGAGAACAGAGGATATAGAGCCTATACCCTTACCGGTTTTATTGTTTGCTTACATATATGGGGAAAATTCGGCCGGTTATAGTAACTCAAAGGAAGAAGAAAGCTCGTATACTTCATACTCTATTTACCAACCTCAACTTCCTAGTCTTTC
Source organism: Davidsoniella australis (assembly GCA_009806335.1). Lineage (NCBI taxonomy): Eukaryota > Fungi > Ascomycota > Sordariomycetes > Microascales > Ceratocystidaceae > Davidsoniella > Davidsoniella australis. The sequence continues at coordinate 9,483 of RHLR01000118.1, forward strand.
AATGGTTGCTTGCTTGACAAGAGGAGGAACTAGGTTCTTGGACTTTGTGGTCTAGGCTTAGACAGGCCTGTAGAAAAACCTACAGCGAGGGCTCCTTAAACTCGGGTTATTTTTAGGGAGTTAAACTACCCTTGAGAATCATATCTACTGGCAATAAAAATAATACGAGCAAAAAAATAAGAATAGAATAGACTTTGTACTTCAGCACCGCAAATTGGTACTTCAGCACAAATAGCATGGGGTCTTCAAAAAGGTACTTAGTCCCACAAAATATCAAGTACTCCTCAGTTAGTCTTCAAAAGCTGCCAGCTGGAAAAGTGATACATACAGATATGCTTACATTTTCATAGCTCTAAAGCCCCATAAGATTAATGAAAAAAGGTATTTTGCCAGCTGGCAGCTCTTGAAGACTAAGTGATGAGTACTTAGTCTTTTATGGGCTAAGTACCTTTTTTTTTGAAGACCCCCTGCTATTTGTGCTGAAATACTAATGTGCGGTGCTGAAGTACAAAGTCCCCATAAGAACCCATGGCATGTCCGATCGACAGCTTGGCTGGACTTGGAGAGAACTTGAGGCGGTATCATGTGAATGATGTGATTGATAGAAGATCAATCACATTGGAAGTGGTCTGGACTTCTGCATCCGTCACGGAAGACGAAAACGTTGGCTTGGTATAATTTCGATGTCGTTCGTTGTTGAGTATGTCAAGTCTGTGTTCCCCCCTCTAGACTCTAGTTGTTTGTAGTATATATTAGTGGTACTTTATAGAGCATCCAAAATTAAGGATGGTAACAGAATGTGCTAAGGCGGTCTCTGACAATGACATTGAAGTTACGTGCTAAAGCGCCGAGTGCATTGTCGCTGGTTGGGTATTGATACATGTAGTAGACTGTTTGTTTTGCGGTCTGTGCTTCATAGTAGAAGTAGTGAGTTCTGCTGGTATTCAGGTGACTGCTCTGCACAGGACGGCTGGTGAGCCAGTAGAGGAATGCAACTTTCCGGTAGTAGTAGGTTAGCCTCCCTCAATTGGTGAGTCTCAAATTCTGACGATGAGTACTGGCAGGTACAACCTGTAGAAGGGACTACAGTTGGAATGACAGGGACATAGACAAAGCAATGGCATTTGTATGGAGAAGGGACAAGTGAGATCGTTAAAGGAGAATGGCCACTTATGTCTATACATTATGGCAATATAGCGGTCTCTTGTTGAGGCACGATGATGTGAAATAGTGACCTATCGACTAATCGTGATTTTATGATTATTTGCATCATACTACTGTGTTGATGTACAAATATGTAGTGGCAGTGTGCCTTTTCAAGTACTACCGGTAGTATCGTGAGATGAAGGCGCGCAAACAGACCTGGAGGGCTTGTAATGGTCGGAAGATGTATAGGAAAATGGGTTTCAGGGGCAAGGTTAGGCCGGTGAGATTCTTTGATCTACAAAACATGCCTTGAGATCTTGTAGCCAGCAGTGCAAGCTTGCAGCCCGTCACTAGAACAAAACTAGTACTACTGATAGTAGAAATATTCCAGTAGTGGCATCCTTTGTCTTGTCATTTTTGCCTCTGAAAAGAATGAAGAAGGACGGGACGGTTGGTGATACTACGTGGTATAGTAGTGTGTTTAGTATATAGTACGTTGAATGTATTATGGGAGTACAACTAAAGTGACGAGGCGGCGCAGCAGGTACCTGAAGGCTACATCCAGTTAAGCGTCGTATTCAGAATGATACATATAATGTAATGCTACAGTCGGAGACAGTAAGAGAAGTAAGAGACTCGATATATTTCCAGCGACTTTCTGTGGGACGGTGTCTGTCTAGTTTCTTGTTGTATATAGGTACAAAAGCGGCTGGGGAGAGACTAGCCTAACTGGGCGCTAGAGATCGTATTTTTTGGGGCGCATCGCTAAATGGTTGGTGCTGGCGGCAAAGGAAGGGCGTGTGTGCGTAGTCATGTGTATTTACAGATACAGAGGCATACATATGAATGGCACGGCACATGAGAAGAAAAAAGAGAAGAATACAAATAGATGATAGAACGGATGACGGATGGGCCAAGACAGAAGAGAAGAAAGAACGGGCAAGGGAAAACTCCGCGTTGGGGTATTCAGTGAGATTGATTTTCGCCGGTTTATGCTTATGCCCAAAGCGAAGTTAAAGTTATGGCTGGCCAAGGAAACGATTGAGGCTATGAAGACGGAAGAAATTTGATGAGGCGTTGGATGATGGTGAGGAGGTAGATGAATATTTATCTTGTTGATTCTGTGTTAGTGATTCTTATTCAATATGTGCATTTTGTGATTTTGGCAATTTTTTTTTGTGTTTGTGTGCTCTTTTAGTGGTGTTGATGTTGATTGCTTGCGTATGCGCCTTCCCAAACAGCATTTTATGCAGTAGCAGCAACTACCTGCTTTTACAGTAGCGCAGAAAATTGGAGACCTTGAGGGTAAACACGAGAAAGTCTAAATCCTGTCCGCCGGTCTTTGTTTCTTATTTGCCTTGTGGCTAGTTTAGTTAGCGATTATATTGGTAGTATGCAAGACTAGCAATTATAGACTTGCCACTATAATTGTTGGTTGTAGACTCGATTTATTTGTTGTCTCTAATTTGTCTCCGCGAGTTGTTTATGCTTGTCCATCTCTGGAAATATGCATAAACTGAAGCCGTCGAAGCAATCGCAATTCCGATCGTCCTCGTATTGTTTCTTGGCCTATTTTTGCCAACTAACAGTGCTTTTCTTCGCTGAAAACATTCAACTGAGCACATTACTAAATGAATACATTGTATCAGCTTCAACAACTTTAGCCGCCCAAATCCCGTTACATTCTTGCAGTTGCATGTACTCGATTCCCGTTTCTCGAACAAGACAAGACCAAATGAGACTAGAGATTTAAATCCATTCTCCAGAACGATCCCTCCTCCTCCTATTGCAGCATTTGCAGCATCCCTCCCTGAACAACACGAGCCGAGCGATCAAAGCGAGCCTACGCCAGAAACGTTTCCTACAACTCCCCCGTAGTGACCGCTAACGTTTGGGTCTTGAGCTGAAAACTGAACCGACCGGCCCTGTATTGCTTGTATCGCTTGTATCGCTTGTATTGCCTTGCCTGTACTGTTGTATCTGCTTGTACTATCTATCAGTGTGTATTGCTTATTGCTGTATCGTTAGTACTTGTAGTGGCCAGCGCCCTCCGACCATCGCATAACTGAGCATTGTTCACTTTCTTTTTTTTTCTTCTATTTTTTTTTGTTTTAATTTTTTACTCCATTGCTGTTCCGATCTTACGACGTCAACTCGTAGAAGAAGTTGCCATTGTTTATCACTCCATACTATAATATATATACGCCGCAATTCAAGATCGACGCTATCAGCATCTAATTACGCCACCGAACGACGACGATCTGCTTGATCTCTACATCTCTGTATTTCTATTGCAGATATATGCGACTTTAATCGACGACATACATACATCTCGATCAGGCATTGCGATAAACACGGCGATATCTATTAAACTCTAATACTGCAACCACATCTTCACTATGGGTATGCTAGACCCTGCCTCTACATTGTCTGTTTGCTTTTGTAGCATACTCGCCTCTTCATCAAACATGGTCTATCGTTGATTCCATGATCAGAGGCCACTGTTGCCGACGCTTCCGCACATCACGTAGTGTTTCGATAGCTAACCTATCACCACCACATTATAGCTTCAACAACGATTATCCCCTTCACGGCCTTTCCAGAGTGTGTCTACAGCTGTGGCGCGCTCTACGATGCGAACGGCGCCTGCGTACCACCAGGCCACGCCTCAGCTCCTGACTATGTTTATACCGACTGCTTCTGCGCCGACTCTCGTGTGAACGCCTTTTCGACCGGTACAGCCGGAGTTTGCGATACTGCCTGTACCGGAACTACTGCTGCGCTTGAGAGTGTTCATGAGTGGTTCGTCTCCATCTGCAGCGTTACTACATCGGCCTCCTCGTCGACCTCGACATCGTCATCGTCTTCCTCCGGCTCATCGAAAAAGACATACGACACATGGTAAGTTATAAGCCAGGCCCCCATAGTTAACATCGTGACAAAATGCTGACAGCAAACTCAGGATCGAGGGCCATTGGCGTTGGGTCATTGCCATTGTTGTGGTCTTTGTTCTCATTGTTGGATCGTGGATCGGCGCATGCATATGGCGTCGCTCATATCTTCGTAAGAAGGACCGCATGTACGAGCTTGGCAAGGGCATCCCATCGAGCACTGGAACTGGTAACTTTGTTGGCCAGGCAGCGTATCCCGCGGCGGCAGCAGTAGCAGCAGCACCAGCGGGCGAGGTGACGACAGAGAAGACGAAGAAGAAGTGGACTGTTCGTGAGCGGACGTAGACGACTCTTTGGTGCTGTGTTTCCTTCTTTTTTTTTTGTTTAATATCTTCGTGCCTTATCTTGGCATATCACATCTGGCTGGGTCTATCGGAGTTTGGGTATTGTCTTTTTTTGTTCTTTTTGTTCTTTTTGATCATCACCATGCATCTTTTGCTTCGTCTTCATGGCGATACACGCTACGGCCGCGCTTGTATAAGGATCGGCCTTTCTTTTCATTATATTCCCAACCTTCATCACGACATGAACTGCTGACAGCACTATTGCTATCGCCATTACACCATAAATCAACTATTACTACCACCAAAAATAGATGTCACGCCATATTGCAGACAGTGTTTACACTGGTCTGGCTCTCTCAAAAAGGAGGTATTTTTTGTTATCATTGACCTTAATTTGATCGCCTCAACTTGAATTCAATCGTCGTTTTATAGCCATCTGTGACTGTTTGTTGTATTATCATGTCTTATGCCCAAGAAAAAGAAGATGAAAACAAGTCATGTCTTGATATAATCTTCCATATCTCTATGGAGTTTAGGCATTCTTCCCGGTTTTTAGGCGGGGTTGGGCAGCAAAATCCGGAACTCGGGCATTTGATCCTATCTAGATTTTCGTCAATTATATTGATCATCAAAACCTAGTAGGTCCATTTACTCTCTACAAAACCAGTAGTACAACCATCTTAGTCCAAAATCCCTGAACTGATGACGAGTATTTCCAGTTATTTGTTCTTCTTTGGTTTTTACTGTACATCTATCTTCCAGGAGATCACCCAATCTATCCTTTTCTTTGTCGAATGTATGTCTATTTTTATACAAATTTGTCGTAGTATCAAACCGAGGAAAATGTTTCTGGGTGTTTTCTTTTTCCTTATTCTTCTAACTTCAGAGGAAAATAAAACAACTCGACAAGAATGATCGGCAATGGCTAGTTTTGAACGTTGATCTGAAGTGCTTTGAAAAGACGAACAAAAAAAAAGGTCCAAGTATCAGATCATTCCATCCAAGTACTACTCCAACATGAAACTTTTCTTTTTTCATCTCTCCCTTCACATACTCTTTTTCTACCCTATTTAGCACTGACATTGTCAAAGTTACGCTCTTCTTTTTTTCTCTGTTCTTAATATCACTGAATGTTTCATGTTTTTCTGCAAACCATGTTTTGAAAGTCAACCCGCTAGATTGAAACTCTTTAACTTGGGTTTTCTTTCAACATTTGCCGATCTACGTACATACGTAGTTATGTTAGAAAGTAGATCTACGCGCTAAGTCACAATGGTGATGAAATAAAATTGTGATCGAATACACAAGTTGGAGATAGATAAATAGAAAATATTCATAAACGCGTCAAAGTAAAATAGAAGCAGATAATCCTAGAAGAAGATATCAAAACAAAATCGAAAACGACACAAATATAACACAGTTGACCTAGTCAACTAACAATACAAACAAACAAATAAGTACTCAAAAGTACAGCTAGCTGCTGGTTCTCACACTCATAGACTAACCAATACCTGGTTCAACGGCATGTGTTTTTCTTTACTTGGTACGAACCGCAATCGATGGGCCATCCTCACCCTGTTCGTCAGCAGCGTCCATGTATAGATCGATCAGGCAACTTGCCGACCACGCCTGCGTAGGGCACTATATGAGAGATCATGTTGTTAGCAAATAGGCAATATCACAAAAAAAGAAACAAAATTCAAAGTAACTTACCGAATCACCGCAGTGTTCACCATTCTTCTGTGTCAACTCCGCTAGACCCGCCCATGGAGAGTCCTGGATCATCTTCTTGCATCCAACTAACCGTCTAGTGACCTGCTGGAACGCCTCAGTACGCGCTGTCTCGATCTGAACTGCTGTAGCCTTGGCTCCTAGGCTCTGCTCACTACGCTTTAGATCAAACTTAAGCAGCGCACGCAGGAAGAAGCCCGTCGGCCATAACCACTCAGGACCTTGGTGGTAGTTGCGTCCCTTGGACGTCGCAAAGTCCTCGCTGTCCTCGCTGTTGATGTAGTACGGGCGGTAGTTTAGATCGGCTGGGTCCAGCGTGGCCATGCCCGTGGGACCACGTAGGGCTGAGTCGGCGATGAGTAGTGCACCGTAGGCGTGGGCTGCGTCGAAAAGATCCGGTGCTACACACATAGCAATGGGGAAATTGGGGCGTAGCTGGTAGTCTTCGTATTCCTTGCCCGAGCGATATAGGTCCTTGTAGACACCGCGGCGGTTAAGGACGGCGGCATTGATGTCATACTTGGAATCGTCGGCAGTGTCCTTGGGCACATAGTAGCAGCGCTCAAAGTTGGCCTTGATCAGTGCTGCCCAATCAGCATATGAAATGGTAGCACTATCAGACTTGGTGACACTAGACTTGGAGAACTTGCCGGCCGCACTGAGCTCCGACACCCATTTGAGAGTGCTGTATAGTATACCAGTAATCTCAACGGCAGCACCGTCACGTGGGGTTCCTGGAACACCCTTTGACTCGGCCTTAACACTCTCTCCCATCTTGTCCATCCAGGTGCCGCAGTTGTGTTGGTTACCACCAAATACGAAACCGTTAGACCAGTCAACCTTGATGTCAATGTTGAAACCTTCGTCGCTCATCTGGGAATCAATTCCGGGACCAGCGTTTGCTTCACGGAACGACATACCACCCGCATGGCGCTGCAGAGCCTCCTGGATGATCTCGGCAATGGTGCTTTCCTTGGAGTAGGCTCTCTCGTCACTGACCGAGAACCAAGTATCGTCATTGGGAAGGAAGCGACGCTTAACCTTCTCGTCGAGGATAGCTAGGCCCTCTGGTGCCATCTTCGTGTAGTCTTGGATGCACTGCAAGAAGAACCAGATCGAGTCACGAGAGTTGTAGCGAGGAGCACCACCGCTGCCTAACAGGTTGGGAATCATGCCGTGCTTGAGAACGCTTCCAAAGGCCTTGATATGCTCCTTGGCTTCATCAAAGCGGCCAGTACCTAGGTAGAGACCACGAAGTGAAATCATGACATCACGACCCCAGCAACGAGCCCACTCAACTGCAAAGTGAGGTAGACCAGCGGCCAGTGAAGGAACCAACTTGTTAGGGTACAGCGAGGCAGAAGGCACAATACCTGTCTCTTGGACACTGACCATGGCAAGACTCTGCATGAACCACTGCCCTTTCTGAACGACAGGCGCCATCTGACTCAAGGCACGATCCCAGCAGGCACGGTAAGCCGTGCGGATGATAAGAGCGAAATAACGAGGAACCAAGAAACTAGGAATCTTGCGAATGGCGTCGAAACGCTCCTTGAGCCACTGTGCGGGCTTAGCCAATGCCTCGAATCCCGCAACCTTTGACCGACGCTCAATACGGCCTACAGTGTAGTCGATAGCCCAAAGGCCATCTCTTAGGTTTTGGCATAGAGAGTGGGCTAGGTCGTTGTCGCGCACAATGTACTTTAGAAGACTCCACCAACCTTGAAGACCGGCAAAAACAATCTTGCCATATCCAGGGATATCGTAAGTTCCGTCGTTGCCGTCACTTGTAGACTTCTCCTCGGCCTCACAGCGGTAGAGAATGAAGTTGATATCAACAAGACTCAATTCACTAAAGGCGGCAGTCGAGTCACTCGTGACATATGCATCTAGACCAGCCGAATGCTCAGCTGAAGGAATCGAAGTTTCGAACAATGCGATACTGCCAGGAGGGAACTCTCTTTCGATGGTGATGAAGGAGTCTCCATCGATGCTCTTGATCGTGACTCCTTCAACGTCAACAACAGTGCTAGGAAGGCCGTTCAGATACTCTTTATTCTCGGTGACCTTTGCAACAGCTTCCTTACTAGTGTCGACCTCCAACTTCCAACTTCCAAGAGACTTGACTTCGGTACCAGTCAAATGAACAGTGTTGAAGGATCCGTTTCCGTCACCATAGCCTGGGAAAGCAGTGTGGGCAATCAAGAAGTATCCCTTACGGGTCTTGGGGTGAACTCTATGAACAGTGACATACTGATCCTCGTGGTGTACATGGGTTTCGTCATATCCATCTTTACCCATGAGAGTATGGATTTGGTTTAGGAGCTTCTTGATACCAGCGATTCCACCTGTACCGGCGCCGATCGTAACGGATGGAGAAGAAGATGCTGCCGAGACATATAGTCTAGTTTCGCCAACCAGGTCAATGATCTTGGGGTATATCTCATCGTAGCCCATAACACTGCCAGAAGCACTGGCACACATGCTAACCAGGGCGGCATTTGGTAGTGTGTCGCGGGCATCTCTCTTCTGGAATGGCGTCTCATTATCGTGGGTACAGTCCATGAAAAGAGCTTGGACAGGAACAGGCTTGATGTTGCGGATGAGCTCGCTAGCTCTGACAACAGAGTTTGTACGAGCGTGACCCTTGGCTTGGACCTTGGCACCGGCGCGGGTGATCTCATCTCTTTCGAACGAACCGATGGGACGACCACCGTGTCTATGGACCAAGCGACTTAGCTCGCCAGTGCTCCAGGCTTGCATGGCCTCACGAATCAAGGAGCTTAGACCAAGACGCTTGACGAAGACATAGTCGGTTTCTTCCGAGCCGGAGAACAGTTCGGCAACTACGTAGACATTAGGACGGATGCGGCGGGCCTCGTCAAGAATGTGCTCGGCAACGTGGATGGGAGTAGAGTGGCAGTTGTCGATACGTAGACCGGCAAAGTACTTGGCCAAGAGTCTGACATACTTGGTCATGCGATCCCACAGATACGGACTGTCATCGGGTCCTGATCCGTACCGAAGCTTAACACAGTCACCCCACACAATGACCTCTCTGCGCAGATAGACCCTGGACTTGGGGCCAGCATTGTCGATGAGAGCATTACCGCCCCAGACCCAACCGTTGTTGACTAGTGCCAAGTCACCGTCTTTGTGCTTGGCAGTAAGGTTGTTCTTGGGCAGCCGTGTGAAGTAAGTTTCGATGATGGGGTTTTGGGCATTGATCTCACCGACCTTTGGGCCGTTGCTGTCTAGGCGCATGTACTTGATACGGTTGAATAGCTGCTGTAAGATATCTGCAATTTCAGTGTCGTATTCTTTGTAGAATGGGAGGTTGACGGCATCCAGAATGCTTGATATCTTGGTAGTGGCTGCTTCCTCATCAGACGTTTCGCTGCTAGCAGCATCGTACTTGCCCAAGTGGAGGCTAAGCAAGCCTGCTGCAACCTCAGCGTCGATATTCCGTCTGAAGCGCTCGCCCATCTGATCCGAGCCATGTAGACCCTTGTCTGTCAGGTACTTGGCTTGCTCTTCGACAGGCAATGTGGGGAGCTCGGCGATGGAACTCTCCTCGGGTAAAGTCAGTTTTCCAGCCTTCCAAGAAGCTACAATAGAGGCGGCATTGGACTTGACATCGAGTATGTAGTACTCCCACAGACGCATATCAGCAATGACGTCTGTTTTGATAGCATCCATGATCTTTAGAAGGTCCTTCTCGTCTTTGAGAAGCACTGGAAGGTCCTTCTCCTTGAGTTGGCTACCAAGTTCGAGTAGTTTAGTATCAAGGATGTACGCGGATTCTAGCCATGGAGCAGTGGTCAAATTGTAACCAGCTTCAGGATGTTCCTGGAGCCACTCGCTGTTGTGTGCTGTGTGATTGAGGACAACGTCCGTCAAGCTAAGAAGGTTGTGTTTCTTCTCCAGAGTATCAACAAGCTGAGCAATATCAGACTCGCCCTTTGGAAAGAACTTCGAATCCCAGCCAAGTTGATCGTACAGACTGTATGGAGAGTTAGATGAACCGCGGACCTGCAGCGGCGTAAAGTGCACCATGTTGTAGCCTCTCTGCGAAATCCCATTGAAGTGGGCGTCCCAGTCGGTAGGATAGTCGCCCATGAATTTTGACAGCATAGAGAAAACAGACAGACCAGGCAAAGGAAGTGGTTCCTTGTTGATGGTCAGGAAAGGTGCCACATCTATGTAGTAGAAGTCGGTCTTCTTTGTAGGCTCTGCGGACGATGTCTCAAACGTCTCGGCCAGCGGAGGAAGTTCCGCATAGGTGATGTAGTATGCATAGGCGCCTGCATGGTTTATGGTGATGTCAATCTCGATGTTCTGGGAAAAGTTGGGTACCAGCCTAAAACGAGGAACAATAGGTAGTTAGCGTGAGTTTAATTATCATGTTGGTGGGGACTACGACGGGGGTCGGGATGGATGAAGCTTACTTGAACTCGCGGAATTTGTCTCGTCTGAACTCTTCTCCAGCTTCTGGGACGTTGACCCAAAGGCTTCCATGGCGACAGATGGAGGACGTGCCCTCAATAGAGAAGCGGACAATGAAGGGGTCTGAGGTTGCTGGAGTAAGATAGATGTACTGGCCGGCAACGTCAGGCGAGCCGTCGTCGTTGAGCGGCAGGTTGTAGATCTCGCCTGTGGGCTTCGTAGCAGCCATATTGGGCAATAGTATCGTGAGGATGTTGTGTGTAACGAGATAGTAGATAGTATGGCAGTCTGTTTAAGCTTCGGAGGTGGGATATAAGCTTGAATATCGGATGTAGCCCGATGTGGCGATATTGGCTGGATTCTTAGATCGGCTTCAGCTATATGTCTTCGAGATGGCAGCAGAAACAATGAGAAAAATCAGAGTTGTAGTCTTTTAATTGGGCTGCAAACAAGCAATTGTTCGGGCTTCGAAGGGACAATTCTGGTGGTTGAAATGCTAGCCTCGTGGTCTTTGCTTTATCCGGACGTGGCTTCCACTTTTAGAACTTTAGCAACTTGAGCCGCAAAAAGAGGAGCTCGCGATATCTAAGCTAAAGAAATATGAAGACGCAGAGAAAAGAGAAAGAAGAGACAAGACACAACAAACTACAAATACTTGACGTGACGGGCTACGCAATTATAACATCAGACCCATTGCTGCCTCACAGACTAATTAATGCGTGGTACGTAAACATGGCTATGATGGAGTCTTCAAGATGGAGTCTCTTCTGCAATAAGGCTCGCAAGATATCTCGCCTGAACGCATCTCGTCGCGATAGTCGCTTCGCTCGCAGCCCGATCTGACAACCCAAAAGCATGCCGGCGACCCAAAACGGCAGGGCAAAGCTTCATTCTCCCCCCCTTCGCCAACATTAGCAGATGCGAGCTTTGCTGCAGCAGCTTGGTGGGCGAGTTAGCGAGCTTGGCTAAGCTTCTAGCTAACACTGCCTGTTTAAGCCAATTGACGACTGCAAAGCTAAATTACCCCTCCCCCGCTTCTAGCTGTCAGGACAACCTGGTACACACATATATGTATGTATATTCACACTTAAAACACGAGCAAACAGCAGATATTTGGGCACGAAGATGGTCCTACTTTCCAGGTCTTTGCCAGTCTGGACCATCCATAGACGGAATGCACTACACCATGGCGCGGGATAGAAGACAACCTGTCGAGCCAATGAGGTATCTATTGTGCTCTGCTACAGACGGCCTATAGGCTCCAACTAGGCCACGAAAACCATCGACACGGCAGCGGACGATATAATACCATGGACAATACAGCCATGATGCGCACATCACTACGAAAGCTCGCCTCTGCTGTGCATGAGAAGGAGACTGTTCGGGTAACAAGAGAATGGGGCAATGGAGGTCTATGGTGTCACCGCACTAAGTATCACCTATTGATGCTTATGTTTTGTGCGTGCTGTTAATTAAGGACGTTGGAATATGGTATGTGCAATTTGTACCCAACTGAATTTCTACCGCCCATTAGAAAATAATTACATTGTAGCCACCAGATGCAGGCTATGGCCAGATTGGGAAACTCCTGAAGATTCACAAACAAGCAAACAAAAAGGCAACAAGAATGTCTTGATTAGCCTGAGGCGGCTTCTTTTTGTCCAGCGACGCCTACGCCGCCGCCGACCTTTCCTAGTATATCTACGAAAAGCTTGAACTCTAACTTCTAGACTTTTCTTCTACGCCACATCCCTTTTCGATGGAAGAAGCAGGGAGAAAACGGCACCCTGTTGATCGCCTAATGTGGTTGTTGAGGTTTGCCACCTCATGTCGGTATTTGAAAATGAAAGGATGGAAAAAAAAGAAGATTTAAAAAGGTAGGGTTACAGCGAACGATGATGTAACAAGAACTTTGAGAATAGCCCACCTTGATTCCGCTAGATCATGTGATCAGAGTCTCGTTATTGGCCTGTGATTTGTGCAGCTAGTTCAAAAGGTACATTGGGGTCAAGTGAGCCAGTCTAGCTACTGCATACGTAAGTACGACTATCTGTATATTGTAATGTAACCGGCAGATATCTGGCTTCTTAGGAATATCCCAAAAGGTCTCCAGATCCTTCAAGGCGGCTTAAGTCGTTTCTCCATCTTCTTGGCTTCTTCACCGCAGATTCACAAGTCTCGTTTTCCGTTCAAGCGCAGCCGAGCTTGTGATTCCATACGGAGAGATATAGAAAACGCCAGAAAGTCTACAAAATATACTTGTAGTGTTGGAGGCCAACACGCTAGGATCGCTAGCATGCTTATCTTTCTTGGACTCCCGACTAGATATACCGCAAATCGCATGCCAAGTTGCAATTCCTTTTGCGGCCAAAGGGAAAATCACCTTCTATGAACGAAGGCGGAGTCTTGGGTTTTATGGCTACGAGAAAAGCTCATACTGGGTCGATGATGCTAGCAGTGCTGCTACATAACTATGTAGCTTCCTAGCTGGTGATCGGTCAGCGGCTTCACTATGACGACTTAGTATAGTATGGGACATAATATGTACGCCCAAGAAGACCAGGCCTCGGTCTAGACTTATTCATCCAGCGACGAGCATGTGCGTGCAGCTTTTAGGTGGACTAGGGACGCACCGTTACTACTCTAACTACTACCGTTGTTATAGCCACTAACATCTGCATTTCACTACGATAATACGGCTTCTTTTTAATACAAGGCGAGAGAATTACTGTGCCCGAAGCCTGCATCAGACTATAGCCAGCTAGTTCCACAGTCCAATAATATCTCAATGTTACCGATTAGATAGACCTCTCCTTCTCTGTAACTCAAACAACCTCTCTTGATAGCCGCTATATGCGGCGCTGCTTTGCTTGCTGTTCGCAGGATTTCCGCTTGTAGATGCAGCGGGCAAGGTCTGTTCACCGTTGAAAAGTCAAAGCTTTTGCGCGAGATCTGGGGAATCATGAACACTTATACGTACAGACCGATATCCAACAACAAAGAACAAAAAACCACGCAATGATTTCAGACCTGGGAATGCTGCTGTATCATTTTGGAGAATCTGTAGAACTAGACCTCCTGAAAAAGAAGAAGATATATCAGCAAGCACAACAAAACATACATGTGCAGCTGCGCTTTGCCTGGCAACCTGAAAAAACAACTTGAGGCTATTTTGTACTCTGCGTATTTTAGTTTGTATTCAACCTTGGTTTTTAGCACTTCTATATGCAAGTTTCTAGAGTTATATCGGCGCAGTGCTACCAAGTATAGTGCGTATCAGCACTAGCGTTTTAGCGTAGCATGGAGGCGTGAGCGCTGTAGGATAGGATGGCCACAATTGGGCCAATGAAAAATAATAATGTCTCCGCTCGCAATTTAGGGCTGCTTTTGATAGACGCTCTAGCCCCACTACAAAGAAAAAAAGATGCACAAGAGCACTTGCACACTTTTAAGAAAGATTAGGTAAGAAAAGGTAAAAAAAAAAACAGAAGGAAGGAGGGGGGGGAACACATCCTTTTGACGATGTGGCTTGTTTGATTCTAAACGCACAGTGCCATACTATATACAGTGATACCTGAAGATAGTGTGAAAACCAATACACACACAGTGGAACGTCGTCGCGTGGGCGGATGTAAATGGAGCAAAAATGTGACAGGATGATGTAAGTCAAGGTCAGTTTCAAGACATGCGTGATTATACATATGTACATGTCGTATATATTCAGTTTATAACACGTGCGATAATTCAGTGAGATGTTTATGTAAAAGAAGATATCATTGTAAATTGCCACTATGGACATGTGCTATTTTTATTGTTTTGTAATGAGATAGTCTTAGGTATCGTGATCCATGTGACGGCAAAACAGTCGTACGAGGCTACCATGAGTCCTCGGGCATAACTAAAAAGAGCAAAACGCCAAAGTTCATATCGGTAATAAATCAAAAGAAATCAAATATCCCAAACAAGCCTTTTCTCTTTCCTAGAGAGAAGATTGCCAATCCTGCTGGCGGAAAGCGTAACAAAAAAGTAAACTTCGTCAAGAAAGCCACATGAGTAAATCTAGTGGATGCAGTTTTTTCAGTTGTCCGAAACCAGGTCGGGGATCTCGTCAACGCTGTGCTTGCCCTCAAGAATACCAGCAACAGCAGTAAAGAGAGGGTACTCGGCCTCCAAGCCACGGGCCTTGAGGAAGGAGTGGACCTCCATGGCGGTCGAAGTGCCCTGAAGCATCTGGCCGTTCAGCTCACGAGCCTCGATCTCCTTGACGCTCAGACCCTCTTGGACGGCCATTCTAGCGCAGCGGTAGTTACGGCCACCGCAGCAGCTAGTGATCAGATCAGCAACACCGGCAGACTCATCAGTAAAGGTAGCGCGGTCGGCAGTAGAGAAGAAGGCCTTGCCAAACTTGACCATCTCGAGCAGACCAACACGCATGATGGCAGCCTTGGCGTTGTCACCCCAGCCACGGCCCTCGACGAAGCCAGCAGCCAGAGCAACAACGTTCTTCAGAGCTCCGGACAGAGAGACACCGGCAACATCAGAGACAGTGCGGACGTGGAAGTAAGGGCGGTGGAATAGCTTCTTGAAGGTGCCATGGTTGATGGGAGAGTAGATGTCAGGAACAGGAGTCAGCTTGACAGTAGACTTCTTGCCGCTAGCATCCTTGTGGAACAACTCCTCCTCGACCTCAGCAGTAGGGGAGCCAGAGCGAGGAGAAGAAGAGCGCGACACAGAGTCAATGTGAGGAGGATCGTAGGCAATGGTAGTCTCAGACCACTTCTCCTTAGCGATCTCAGTAGCCAGGTTAGCACCAGACAGGGCACCGCAATAGATGTCGAGGCCCTTGCCGATGTACTCGGAGAAGAGGTGAATGCCATCGTCCGTGACGTCGACACCCTTGATGCAGCTGATACCACGAGCAAAAGGTAGGATGTGGCCAGTCAGGTCACAGCACGCTTTAGCAATGAACTGGTGAGGGAGGTTGAAGATGAGGATGCTAGAGTCCTTGACGGCATCCTGAACGGAAGGGTTGGCAACAAGGTTGACAGGGAGCTTGATGCCAGGTAGGTACTTCACATTCTCATGGTGGGTGTTGATGATAGAAGTGAGCTTCTGAGGAGTCTCACTGACCTTCTCATCATAGTATTGGCTAGTAGGGGGAATGTTAATGTTTTCCTCGTACACCCACATCTGAACCTCGGGCTCGAAGTAGTCGGGGTTCTCAGCGCAGTTCTCGGCGACGATCTTAGCAATGGTGCAGCCCCTATAAGACAAGAGAAAGGAATGTGTTAGTCAATGTGGTTCATGTTTTCACACCACACGTGGCGATGGTGGGATAGATGGGGTTTGGTGTAAGCTTACCAGTTGCCGGAACCGACAACGGTGACCTTGTGCTTCTTCTCAACGAGGCTAGAGGTAGTCATCGTGGCGGTTGGTTGGAAGTGATAAGGAGAGTAGGAACGAAAAGACTGCGTTGATGGCAGACAATGGATAGACACTAGGGGTCTAGAATATATATTGGTACGAAAGGAAGAGTAGATATATTGGACAGATGAAGATGATATTGATTCCAAATGTAAACGTCTTGTAGAGTGGAGGATGGGAGTAATAGTAATGTGCATGATGGGAGTAATAGTAATGTGCATGGATCGAGAAGGGAAAAAGGAGATCGAGAGAGGGCGGAGGGAAAGCCCTTATATGTGAAGTCGAGAAATATGGAAAGGCTAAGATAAAGCATAAAGCAACTGATATCTTATTGACAGAGGTTGTTGATTGCCTCTTCTTTCCTTCTTGCCTACTGCAAAAAAACCTACCGTTGTTGCGCTTGTAAACGGGGTCAATGTGTTACTATTTTGCAGGGAGCATCCACACCTGGCGCTAACCCGTATGGAGCTAAAGCGCCACAGGTGGCGTTTTGGCACGCGTCGGGCTCCCCATTGTGTTATTGTTTCCGTATCGGGCATACGTGTGAATTTCGCCACCCGTTCCTGGATTAGATAGAAAACGGCCAAGACAGCAAAACAGGCCAAAAGAACGCGACAGCGATGCACTTTCTATGATCCTTACTACGATTCTGAGGCTTTGCGGCTAGTTCAGGATGAGGCTAAGTGGGAACGCCGCTCAGCTACTTGCTTGATATCTTGTTTATCTCTTCCATCTGCGACATCAACGGCCGCTTGGTCTGGCCATTAACCCTGCTAGCCAGTCCTTGCTACTTAGTCTCTTCGCCCTTGAGGCTAGTATATCTGTATAACTGTTCTATCTTGATAACTGCGACTAGGACTAGGCAGTGATACTTAGCGACTCGATATACCCGATAGACAATAGTCTTATATTATAGAAGCAATATACTCTTGTATGTATCTTGTACTGCACGTCTTATAGTTGATAGGACGTGCTATGATATCTTCTCTATAGTTTTTCTCATTTCCCACTATCCCTTCAAACAACCTCATCTCATCCTAATCTAATTTTCCGTCTTCGTTTACAGACTGACATCCACAATGGCACTGATCGCCGCGCATTAGTTCAACTTCTCACTATGAGCAGACTAGCGTCCCTGCAATATCCATCCTATCCACTTGCATGTTGTTTACATGTACATACATGTACACACTGTATATACCTCAAAAAAGTTTTTTTTCTGATAGCACATTACGTATTCTTGATTTCACAACAGCATCTTCGGCGAGACTTGACACCTACATTTCGCGTACCATACTATTACGCTAGGGAAGTTAGTGTGTGTGTTGTCAACATGATGTACTTCGCGACAGCATTACTTATTGTTTGTTCATCTCTTACGTCAAACTTGCATATTATACGTATGTATGTGTGTTGTGTCTGGTAGTGTGTGTGTGTGTGTGTATGTGTGTATATGAGCAAGTATGATATAACACATCCGCTTATCATTCACCTCAAATATGATAATGATATTGTGTCGATCTCTACTATTCTATGTACATTGTACCCGCAAACTCCCGCCCAAAAATAAGCCAAGCCAACAAGTCTGTGCAAGTACTGTGTACCAACCAACCTCTGCCAAGTTGTAAAGTCGTACTGTTTCGGAGGCATGCATGGTGTTCTAGCTGACGGCTTAGTCCAAATAGCCAAGACCGCCCTAAGTCTCTAGTTCTGATTGGTAAAAACTAAGTTTGACAGGCTTGGGGCCAGTCGGATTTTGAGCCTCAAGTTACGTTCTTTGATGAAACATCGCCGGCGTTTCTACATATAGACATGCTGGTACGTGTACAGAAATCACATTTTTCACCGTTATTTTCCGCTATATATACGACTCTATATATGCACTTTTAATTAATGTAGTAATAGTAATATTTGACTTTTCCATTGCTTCTTTTCATGGCTCAAGCTCTCGCTCTGCCCTGCCTAGTGTGACGCTTTGTACATAAAATTATTTTCGTATAATAAATCAGTGCAGCATGCTTGCACTTGAACGGTTCCACCTGTCGTATATCAGGGTTCCTTTAGCAGGGTTGCCTACGGATATTTTGTTCGTTAGCCTTCTAACAGAGCCGCTAAACTCCAAGCACTAAAGCCAAGCAACTTACCCACTAAAATTCTATATAAGCCTATAAGAGCGCTCTACAGCTATCTTTAAGCCTCTATAACTCCCCGGTACCCTCTCCCGACAGGGTACTCCGGAGGCCCCCCTGATCCTTCTCCGCATTATCCACCGTCTTCACATATTGTGTTGATATTGTCCGGTGTGTATCAATACATACGGACTGTCGTACTAGAGGATGAATGGGTGGGCCCACCGTTCCAGTGAAAATCCTTATCATTGTCTTACTGGTTCCAGTATTATCTCATACGGCCCTGAGAAAGCGCTCTTCATAGTAGGCTGCATGAAGCTCACTCACAACAAGACGCTATCATGCATCCTATGTAGATATCATTGGTATACCTGTGTACCGCCGGTGTCTAGATACTAATGGGCGCTCGTTTGACGTCATGGATCCTGTTCCAATGAATGAAACACCCTTGTCCGCTGTTGTTTACATTTGTATTTGTGGCTTTAAGATCTGCCCGTTTGTTTCCGTTGGATCCGCTTCTTTAGTTCCTCCGATGGACCGTCAACATCACTTTCTCAGAACAGGGCTACATGGCTGCATAATACACGATAAGTAGCTTACCATAAACCCCTCATTGCATACATCGGGACGAAACACCCGATAGGTGGTGTCCAGAGCATTGCAGCACGCCAAGTACAATGTACATACTGTACAGCTACAACTGCATACAGATACATACACATCTGTAGTTGAATACAAATCTGTCTCTCTCCCTAGTCCTCAATGTATCCACCCTTGTAGATACCGATGAGTGTATAGTATGTAGTCATCTATAATAATATACATGCATGTATCCTTTATAGAGCATATTGTGTGCCAAAAAGTAATGAAATATCTGATTTTGTGGTACTACAATCTGCAAGGAAATATATCTATACTAATGTGTAAATAGACTTAATATAATGAAACAAAACAAACTAAGAAATCTTATCCTGTTATCTCCGCTGCCACCTCACACTTCAGCCTATTCTACCCAGATAGAAGAGCTGTCGTTTCCTGTGGTCCTTCCAATAGCTTCTCCTCTGATGAAACACTTTTGATAGTCTTTTTCACCTTCGTATCGGCCGATATAGTACGCTCACCATCGCCAAATAGCGGCTTCAGAATAGCATCATAGATGGTCCATACCGCATTAAAGCTGACATGTAACGTCATCGACAACCATTTCGGGTACATCCCATTTTCGTCTGCAAAGTACTTTCCGGCCGCCATAATGATTAATGCAACGGGCGCCAGAGTCAAAATAGTAACTATACGTCCAATGTGCTGCCTGAACGTAGTGATCTTGTAAGGCTCGAGAGCTTCCAGATAAGCTTGATACTCTTCTGGGAGCTCGTTTTCGCGACTACCTTCGACAATGAGGTTAAGGTACCTCGCGCTGGCCTGTGCATAGTCCTTGTTAGGACGTTTGTGGGGCGTAACAAAACGAAACCACCACTTCTTGCGTGGATCTTCCGGTTCGGCCGGATTCTCGGCGTCCTTCTGTTCCTTGGTTGCTAGGTATCCGTAGGTAGACGAGCCAGTGTGGTTTTGGGACTGCGGTGGCTTGCTAGGCTCACTAGGCTTGCCGGATATCTCAGGTGCGTCAGGGATATCGGGCATATCGGGGATGTCATTAGGGATATCTGGCTGGTATAGCGTACGAGCTATGAATGGCCGAGGCACGGTCGGGTTCGGTCGCTCAGGAACAGAAACACTTGGGGGAAGGGCAATACACGGTACCATAATCTCGACATAGCCTGCTCCACCGCCCTCTTTAGACATGATCTTAGCATAGTCCTCCTTAGAAATCTCATATACTGTTCCCACAAGACCCTTATCCCAGACTGGGGTTTTGGGTTGGTCAATAGGTGGTAGGCCAGGAGAAGGATCAACCGGGTTTGGGATAGGGTTTTTGGGGAGCTTGCGAAAGGCTGTATTGGCGAAACATGGCTCAAGATATGGTAAGCCTGGTAGATCGAATACCAATCGCAATGAGAAGACAGTGACGTTGACCTTGCTCAATGGCTTGGCGCCTTTTTGCTCTGTTATGATCTTCCAGTTGAGATTGGAGCCGTAGGCCAGATAAAGAACAGTGTTTGGTTCGACATCTTCGTGGGTAGTATCGGACGAGTTGGACTTAGCCGCTAGGGCAAGCCGCTCATCGCTGGTGCGCGGCAGAGAAATTTGTAATGTCATCGGGAAACAAATGGTGGAATGCGCGAAGGGCGGCAAAAAGAGGTAAATGATTATGGCTGATTGGCTAGACAACAGGTGGTATTGTGGTTGCTATTGGTGTTAGCTACAAAAATACGAATAACACAATTTAGTTGCAGAATGGCGAAGATATGGTGTTGCTTTTGAATTAACTCGGTTAGTTAGGTACATTGCAACAATAGAGATATTTGGTGGTGTCCGTGTTTCAGCCGCGCTCAGCCAATGCCAACGCTTAGGCTGTAATAATTGATTGGGCTGGACTCAATTAGTAATCTCATCAGCTCCAATACGAGATTAATGTCCCGAAGCTTACAATGTCATCAAAGGTTTTTGTAAAGCATACGCCAAGACTAAGCATGAATGTAATTGCTTAGTCAGTTTTTCTATTGTTGCCGGCGGAGTCGGAACAAAACACGGCCCCGGTACTTGAAACCCTGTAGTCCGCTCGCTGTAACCCTAATTGTATGTGCTATTCCTAAATGAGTTATACAATGTCCAAGAAAGTCAAGACCCATTAATCCATGTACGTAAGGTGACGATGCTGAGCTGATCGTGTGACACTTTTCCCGCCATTCTGTTTTGACACTTTGTTCCTTTCTTGGCTTTAAACTTTATTGCCTGCATAAACGTATCCTACGATACTTACCATGTGACGATTTTAATTCGTGCAACGCTGATACCGGTAATATAGAAATATCAGTGCAGTTACCGTATCTGCTTGTACACATAGCCCTAACCCTGGATATCGACACACACTGTTTGTTATATTAAGCTGTACCTTCCTAACTTAAACTTACATGTGTGAAAAATGTAAAAATGTAAACACAATGTGGACCTCATTATATTTTGAACTTTCCCATCATGAAATCCAATACTTGTTATTAAATATTCTTGATCCTCTATAAGCAGATCACGTTAATCATCACCATCACCGTCACCACCAACTATCAAAATGGCCCCCAAACGCAAGGGAACAATGAAAGCATCATCTTTGACCGAAATCATTCAGTCAGATCATGAGTCCGATGAGCTACCAAGCTCAGATGATGGCCAGCGTTTCTCCAGCCAGTTTTCCCGTTTGGGATTGCCCATGGATGAGGCAATGGATGAACACGACAACATGAGAACTTCAACAATAGCGTCTGACGGCACTTACCATCACCTCGATGACACTGTCATGAGCCAACCGGAAACTGAAGACTTTGATTTAGAGCTATGTAGCTCCCCACCTCCTATCAAATCTTTAGGTGATAATGTATCTTCATCCAACTACTCTTGCCTGGAGAGTGAAGATTATAAAGGCCATTTACCTAGTTCGATGTTTCCCAGAGATGGGTCTGAAAGCCAGGCGACTCGAATTGTAAGGGATACTAGTGAGTTTCATCCGATGTATATACAAGCAAACCTCTAACTTTCCATCTAGCTACCGAGATTTTGAGTGATTATAAAAGATCTGCGTTTGTACTCTCCAGTGATCCTACAGAGACCGAACATGATAGTCCACAACATTTCGTGGAGTCTCAAAGGTAGGATTGAAAAATTGGACATAGGTATAGCACAACACATGCTAACACTATTTTTGCAAATAGTACCGAAGTAGCGACTTGCGGTGATATAGTAGATGAGGTTTCTTTGGAAACAACACAATCGTTACAGGGAGCCGGAGTTCTGCCAAAACCTGTGAATCATAGCGAACACCTGATCAAGGATAAAGTACCGCCGGTATTGTCATCCTTGATCGCGAAGTCGCGTGGACCAACGAAACAGGTTGTGAGCAATGACTATGTGTAAGCCAATTACAAGCACCGATTATACCCATGGTCTAATGAATGTATAGGAACAAAACTCAGCTTGAGAATGCTACTTTAGACAATAGCGATGGGACTGCACTAAAAAAGTCCATCTGCCAGTTGGCTAAGCCACCTAAAAAGCAGGTTAATACCTCTTCTCAAAAAACAAGGAGACGTTCACGAAGACAGAATGCGACGACTATACCGCCTTTGCCCGATATGAGAGACAAAAACGATGCACCTATCACTAGTGATGAAGGTGATGTAACAAAAAAACTAGACCTACCAATATTCGATAGACGCCCACAAGCCCGAGACACCTCTAATATTTCTGAACCCCGTCGGCCAACACTGTCACGTAGACCCAGTAGTGTCCACATTGATGAAAAGGGTAGCCCGATACCCGAATTTCAAGGACTAGATCTCACTACATCTCGGCACTTTACCGGCGAGTCACTAGAGCTACCGGGGCCAAAGACATCTGACACATCACTCGTCATACCTTCGCATGCTCATGCCTGTGAAAGTACAATCCAGGAAGAAATTAGTAGCATGTCTAAGCTAGAAGGGAGTGCTACTATATCACCTATAAAAGCAGATCCCGCTGCGTACACTACAAACCCAGAATGTCTAGGCACAGACACGCTCTACGTGTCAGATACTAACTTCCCGCAGCCAAAGCCCAAACATCCTGAGCATAATAACTCCCGACCTGATACTGTAAATGAAATCCAAATGACTAAAGATAGCACCCACCGCCAGTCGATGAAATATGCTAGTAGCTCTAAGAAACAAGACTTCAAGTTGCAGCCCGAAACTCTAGACATCGAAAATGAGATGACGTATGCTTTGACAAGTGCACCTCCGTCGCCAGATATCGCCAAACTCCGGGAAATGATAAACCAACAGATACGAAGTCAATATGCCACACGAACAGTATCACCAAACCCGTTGACCAGTGATGGTAAAAATGGGGATGACTTGCCTGCGCCAAGCCCCAATGACGAACCCCAGAATGAAGGACCAATAACACGTGCTGTTGATATAACATCAGCTGTAAGTATTAGATGATAATACAGCTAGTGATATTGGTAGAGACTAACACACTTTAGAGTATAATCAGCTACGTGGATAGTCAGTCGTCATTGATAACACGAGTTGCTGATGAGTACAGAAGAACAGTGCACCAACTGATCGACCGTACAAGCCGATTACACCATAAAGAAATAGAAAAATGGAGGGTCAAGCTTGAAGATAACCATGCCGCATTTCTTCAGATGTGTGATAGTAAGATCGATGCTATTCAGGCTGCTAGGGTTCAATGCGAGGCCAACTTAAGTGCTCACAGAATCAGTGAGCATCCAGACTCCAAGTCACTTAGCGACATGCTGGAAGGTACTCTACGGGGCTTAGATAAGTCGAAGGCGTCATTCAGCTATTCTGGAACTGGAGAAGAGTCCCCTGAACGACATGCATTTGAGGGGAAGATTTCGAGCCTGATTGATGAGGCTAAATATGCAAGTAAGCCCGTGGATAAAGAGAGTGGTGTCGAACATGAATAGTGAATATGCGTCAAAAGCGAATGCCTGAGTATTGAGGTTAGATTTTGGGCCAGGCCATACAATATATTTATGGATAGCGAGAGTATGAATATAGATGTGAATGAAAGTAGCTTGGAATGGACAGTGTCAATATGAATACGAAAGCCGATATATAGCAGGTATTTTCGCAGATTTGCCCATTTTATATTTGTAGCTCAGCTGTTCCTGTCGCCTTAGAAGCCATAACTATCACGCCAAGTTAAAGAAGTGGTGATAAAGTGGCGATTCAAAGAAGTGGGTCCTGGGCAAAAGTTCAAATCATCCAATCCCTCCCTCCACAAACTTGAAGCGCCAGAAAGTCAGTCTAATAGCTCTTGATTATTGGAACATTACTTGAGACGGATTTAATATTCGACCCATCGACATTTCTGTTTCCTTGTCATCAAGATTGATTATTCCGTCTCTTTCCAAGACATCAACACTCGAATTCTGCCATACTGCATCTCTTAGCCATCAAGAACTAGCGGTCGTCGATTTCTATATCAAGCCATCTATCTATCCATCCGTCCGCCGTATTACACAATTCATTGCTCGCCATGCTTACCGTTGCACCCAAGACTGCCGTCTCTGTACTTAGAGCCTCGGCTCCCACCGCCTCTCGCGCGCCGTTCTCGACCTCGAGCCTTCTAACGACTCTACGCACGACGCAAACCGCTCAGACCTCATCCATAAACGCCATCGCCACCCACCCAAGACCGACGACCGTGCCGCTTCTCCATAGTATCACTAGCCGTACATTCAGCTACACATCACTTGCGCGTGGCGCCGCAGCTACAACGGGAACTACTGTTAACACCACTAACGCTGGTACCCGCAATGCAAACGTGCTAGATTGGAACAATTTCTTCAAGCTGCGCAAGGCCCGGCGCCGGTGGCAGCTGCTTTTCAGTGCGACGGGATTCGTTACGTTTGGAATGGGCGGAACTTTGACGCTGGCTAGTGGTGCAGGTGGTGATTTGTTGACACAAGTCCCGTTGGACCCTATCATCACGATGGGTTTGATGACGTCGGCGGCGGCGGCTCTGGGTTGGTTGATTGGCCCGAGTATTGGCTCTAGGGTCTTCTATTTCCTCAACCGTCAAATCACTCCTCAGTTTATGGCGGTATGCAATCCTGGACCTTGATAATCCCAGGTTTGACATGATACTAACTAGCCTTGTAGAAAGAGAACGACTTCTTTGCTCGCATCAAGCGCAATCGCGTTGATCCCTCATCATCATCCGCAGGTAACCCTGGTAAGTTGAATACTGACATCATTTATCATTACACACCCCACTAATAGGCTTTCTGATCTACCAGTACCGGATTTCTACGGTGAGAAAATATCCAGTGTTACTGGATATCGCCATTGGATGAAAGATCAGCGTGCTTTCAACAAGAAGCGTACGAGCTTTGTCTAGATCGAGAATAATATAATCTTACATTCATAAATCTTCTCAAGGTCGCAACTAAACTATGCTGTATCATATCTGTGTTTTATGTTTTGACTGTTACCATGCAATCATGGCGATTTCTAAAGAAAAGGGAAGGTGGTATCGATATTCTTCTTCCAATCACGCATCCCTCCCTTGATATCGACGATCTTGCGAGAACCCTCGTTGCCTAGCCCAGCTTCTTTGAGCTTTCGGACTATGATCTGAGAGTCTTCACCTTGGCGACAAACAACATATATTGGCTTGGAGGTCGATGTTATGGTCGAGGGAAGACCTCCAGTTGTTTGATGTTTCGTGAAGTCGATTTCAGAAAGTGGTATGCTGATAGCATTATTCAGGGACCCCACGCTGAAATTCTCTTTACTTCTGACGTCTAACAAGATATGGTCTTCTTCCTGCTTGTTGTGATATTCGTTTACAGTGACACGCTCTTCTGGGGCCAATATGTTGACCGATGCAGCAACACCACAAAACGATACATAATCCAGGGATCCGTTCTTAAGCATATATTTTGTAAGAGAGGAACCGGAACTACAAGCAAAGCATTTCAGCCTCCGGCCCATCATGTTGATAGTTCTAAATGGGGTCGGTGAGTTAGCGGTGAACAGAAGCATAGATGGTTTGCCGTTGTCCTGTCCACCACTGACCAAATCACCATTTGTGATGATTTTCAAGGCTTCTAAAGCTTGGAGAACACCCATCGTCCCAACTACAGGACCAAGGATTCCGCCTTCGCCACAGCTGATAATAGACTTCGCGGGAGATGGCTTCGGGAAGGTACAGCGGTAACATGGCCCGCCAGTTGCCACTCCTTGGGGACAAGGAGGATTGTTCATGACCATGAGTTGGCCACTGTGTCGGAGGGCAGATGCAAATACAAATGGCTTCTCCAGAAGTACACAAGCATCAGATACAAGATATCGCGATGTTGGATGGTCAGTACAATCTAACACGATATCATACTGGCCGATGATGTCGACTGCAGTCTCTGCAGTTAGGAACTCTGGGTGCGCACGGTATGTGACGAGAGGGTTAAGGCTGTCTGCTGTTAGTATATATAATTCTAGCATGCTCATTTGATTATCCTGTTTTTATACCTAGTTAGATAGCGTACGGCGCTATGAACCTTTGGCATACCCACAGTTGCCGTACTATGTGCTATTTGTCGATGCAAGTTGGAGATTTCCACAGTGTCACCATCTATTAGACCAAGGGTTCCTACTCCTGCTCCAGCGAGATACGCCGCAGCAGGGCAGCCCAAGCCGCCAGCTCCCACTATAAGGACCTTTGCCTGGCGTAGATATAACTGGCCTAGAAGTTTGCATTAGTCAGAATGAAGCTTATTTGTATCGTTCATAGGGAGATTAAAACCGACCTTTGAGGCCTATGTCTGGCACAATCATTTGACGGCCGTATCGTGAATATTCTTCAGACAACAATGGCCAACTTGTAATGTCTTCATCTTTGGGTTGCGGACTAGATTCCTCTTCAAGTTCTAGTCTTGCGATCTGCTCTTTTAATTCCTGTGCTTTGATTTCAATGTCTGCCAATTGGCATCGCAGTAGGATTAAGAGCTCTGCTTTACATGGCTTAAGAGGAGCCATAATTCAAATGTTACTCAACAGCTTCAAAGAACTATTAATGGATGATACAAAGACGAGGAAAGTAAATAAGCCGTCAAATAAGTAGTGATGTCTACAGTAATGGCAATGAGGGATGTTGCACAAGCTCAGGCCCATAAGATAGATAGAGACATTGCTATTTGCACACCAACTAAGCCTAATTAGGACACCGCCCTTTCTGCCGCCTTTTTTCTAATAGAGGTAATCGAAATTTTGTGAGCCCCACGCCGTCATGTAGCCTTCATCATGAGCGTCGAACTAATCACAACTAATCAGTATATCACATTCAAACGAATGGTATGTCACTATCATGCCCCCAAGAAAGTTTACAGACTGCACCTAAAGCTGCAATGCTAAAACAAAGACCATTATTCAGGCCCCCATCGCACCACAGCTTTCCATTGGTGAGCACCGTATGGCACGGATGCGCGGCGACATTCACCCCAACGCACCATACAAAGTACACCGGGCCGAAACAACCGTCAGCGATTCGTTCGCCGCCTCCAAAAAGGACAAGCGGATTATCAAGAAGAACACATTCGCCTCCAAGATAGCCAAAGCCAACACGAAGCCCTCGCGCAACGTAACGCGCCGCGCCAAACGCAAACTAAAGACCACGCTCGAAGGACTTGCCGATGCGCTGCCCGAGCTCGACTCCGGCGACGAAGAAAATAGTGGCAAGTTGAGACATAAGAGCTTGAAAAGTCGCCCGGGTGCGCTGAAACGAAAGGAGCTCGTCGTCAAGTCGGAGATGCAGCGTTTTGGTGCTAGTATGGCTCAGTTGGCATCCGTACAGGAAGCTGCGCCGAAAACTAGTGTTCCTCAGTCGGCTAAGTTGAGTAGAAAACAGCAGAGAATACAACAGAAATTGGCTGCTGTGACTCCGGTTCCGAATGCAACGCCGGTTGCTCAGGTCGAGACGTCTACGTCCAATCGATGGGCGGCTCTCCGGAACTTCATCTCGTCAACCATGGTGCAGGATTCTGCTTTCTCTGATAAGCCATGAGGCTCGATCTTGGCAAGAAGAAGAGAAGACCAAAAATTAGAAGTATCGATAGATCATTCGAACGAAACAGTAACGACAAGCATTGCACAACTTGCAAAACGCACGCCTAATATATATGCACTATCTACCTATCTATCAACTCCAAACGGCAAGTCTATACTTTCTTAACTTATAACAGTAGCGAAGATTTCATATCATAGCCTCCCCATGTACACTCAAACGTGTCAAAAAATGTAGCTACTCTCTACCTCGAGCAAGGCTCTTGGCTTCTTGGCAACCAAGCAGCACTATAGCTACCGAAACACAATGTTTCTCTGGTGTTTCGGGCCTTTTACATCCAGTCTAAGTCCTATTCAAACTGTCAATATGAGTTGGTTTAGGGACGAAGGCTGTGTTTCTATCACATCAGTTTACAGGGAGGGGCTGTATAAATATAGAAAACCCAGACTGGGTATAGAAGCTACTTCGTTGTTAATATCCCTTCAATATGTCAGCACTATTCCTTCACATTTGCCAATTTAGTGGCCACTTCAACGTATTAAATATATGGTATATTTTTCAATAAACACTACTCACAAAGTACCGTACAGAAATAGAAGAGGGCTAAACTAAAAA
>RHLR01000119.1:0-37861 GCA_009806335.1 Davidsoniella australis
TAGGTAGTTCTTAATCCCTTCGAAGTTGAGGTTGAAGTCCAATATCTTGATATCAACCACAGTACTATAATCAGAATACAAATCATGGTAGGAGTTACTTATCATATGAATTGTGGAAATATGGGAAAGAGTCATTGATCCTCGAATTACCACTGATATACTTGCCCAATTCTTTTCCTTCATTCCAAGTCCAAAAAAGAATAACTAGATTACAAAGAGGGCACAATGTAGTTACAAATAGAGTGTTTAATTGGATACTGTAGTAGGGGCTGTGATCCATACTACTTTTTTTACCAGGAAAAACCCCAACAGACTCTAAGACTCTAAGTCTTTACTAACACTAAGAGTTCATGACTGCATTTCATGGCTTTCTCCTCTAACTGCCTGTTTGTGTTTTGATTTTGTAAATTACATTCTCTATCTGACAATGTTTCCGTTGGACTAATATGTATGACCAAAGTGAAAAATTTGATATCCTTCTAAGCATTGATATTGGGACACATCAAGATAGAAAAGATAGGTAGGTAGGTGTACCTTAACTTACAATCTTATACCAATAACATGACTGCCATAGCTAACCTGTATAAACCTAGAAGCTGACCTAAATTTCTCTTCTGTCTAAATGCATGAATCCAAGTCTAGATGTTGGGTCCTTTCCTTGTCTTTGCCACACCTGTGGCATTCCATTGTGGTGTTTTCATGGCCGAATCTCTCATGATGATCTTTAAAATCACAATTACCGCAATGGCCACATCACGTGGAGAGGGAAGAAGAAAACAAATCGCCTCTCTGCGTTGTCTCTAATGAACCATTCTTTGAATCTTGTCTGTGCATCTATAGACATGGAGTGCTCCTGAGTGCATTTGGCCGAGACTTTTGCCAGTGCATCAACTCTCTTGTTGCCGCCAATTCCCTTGTCCAGATGTAGTGAAACTTTCTGTCTACCAGCCCATTTTTCAATGTCTAAATAAGCTTCTTGGCCTCATCGATTGCCTGTTGGGAGGATCCTGCTTTGTTGAAAGATCTCGTCACTGCTCGAAGGTCGAGACGCTCTAAACACTATCAGAGTGAGAGTTTTTGGAAGCCGAAGGGTTAAACGAGGGTTTTGAACAAGGGTTAAAATGCATCATTTTCATTCGAAGGGTCGACCAATGGCGCTGTGATTTTCTATTTAGGCGAATCTTATATGGTGCACGGTAACTTGCCAACCAACCCACGCTATTGTGGCGTTTTTACTCTTTATTCTTTTGTTCTAGTAGTGTTCCTGGTAGTAAGATATAATGATAGCATTTGAGAAGGGATCAAGATCAAGATCAAGATCGCAGATGTCGGCTGCCGTGGCCACACATAAAGTCTACACATACAGCATAGCCAGTAGAAATTGTCCCTGCACATAGCGTCATCTCAGGAGATTCATGCCTCTCTTTCCAGGACTCCACCCCCCTGTGAAGAGAAATCTGGGCTTCTATAACATGCTCTGGTAGTGGCGCTTTGTGTAGAAAACAACAAGAGCAGAGAAAATGACCTCCCCTCCATCTTCGGTGCCTCCATTAAGCCAAGTAGTAGCATTGGTAGTAGCAGCAGTATACAAAGAAGGTTTTGTTTCCTTTCCCGTCTCTTCCATTACCACTGCCCCATGCCCTTCCCCATGCTTTACACGGAAGTCTTGGCCTAGCAAGTTCAGAACTGCTTCTAGACCTGGCAAGTGCTTTTCGTCCCAGATTCTGGCGCATCAGTGCCAGAAACCCAGCGAACAGGCCAAGATCGCCACTTTCTCAGACTCGCCTACCTACCTCCAGACGCAGATGAGATGTTGACACAGACCGTCTGTAGATACAGGTGCTTGACACAGATTGCAGTCACAAGATTGTTAGGATTAGTGAGATATAGTTAGTTATTGCTGGACGGGCCAGAGCATGGTTGCTGGATAAAAAGCTTTAAGTATGCTGGATTGACCTCGCCTGTTGTCTCTCCAAAGTCTTTCCTGCCGTCATCTTCCCGCGCCTACTGTGGCTGTTCATTCTTTAATCTACCTGATTACTCTTCCATCCAAAGCTCTTTTGTAGCTTGTTCCTATCGTTTCTCTAACACTAAACTAAGCTAAGCCTAAGGCCTTTCTGAGATAGTCCGTTCCGTTCTTTCTTTGACATACGCTCTCTTCTTTCACTGGATTAACAGTGTTCTTCCATCTTTACCTTGTCTTCATCCCATCACTCAAAATAGACAATCGCCGCCTCGTCGCTTTCGCCCTAAACCTAGCACAGAAACCGTGGGTGTTGACCTATTTGGTCCTGCTAGACTAGATACCTTCGTTCTCTCGCATGAAGTCTGTGATTGCCGCTATAGAGCTGACAGGGTGTTCGTCGTTGTCTCTACGACTAGTTTGTTAGTCTGCCTGTGATTATCGTTGCAGTGCAACTCTACGAAAAAAAGAAAAAAAAGAAAAAAAGAAAAAAAGAAAAAAAGCTGGAATTTATTTAGCTATTTTACTCATTTTATCGTTCTTTCCTCGTTGCTTCCCGCTAGACAGACTCTACCCACTTTTTTTTCTTATTCTGAACTGGCTGCTTTAGTTGCTGATAAAGTCATTGCGCTTTTTGGCTAGTAAGTCGAAGGCTCAGAAACTCAACTATTAAAAAAAGGAAGGCACCTCCAGCTACGCTTTCTTCTTTCGGAGCTGCGGTTTTTCTGCTCTCGTCTACAAACTTCGCCAGATTTGGGATTTTTTTATTAAAATTTTTGAATCCCCCACGCAACTTTTCTTTTATCCTGCTTTCTTGAAAACAATTGTTTTTATTCTTTTAATATTCTCTTTGCGCCACTACCTTTTCTTGTCGCTTCTTCGGTTTCTACTTCTAAAGATCGACAACAATACAACGAATATACTTAGTAGCCCCTCGAGAATTATTCAATCGACGCTATCGCCATACTATCTACGCATCGCTATCACCTTTATCTATACTCCGAGTATCCCATACGAAAACACAACAACAAACATAGCGCTGTTTCTTCTTTCCATTGCCCTTCCGGACGCCCTTCTAGTATCTCCGGCTTCCCTCGGCTTCTCTCTCATTTCAAGCTGTTTCCGGCCTCTCCAGAGCAGGCTTATTACCCCAAATCCGAAGACACCACATACTATCGCAACTCATCGGTTCCAACTCGTCTGACGCCACCTGATAATCCAATTGCCCGCGTGGGACACGCATATTCCCAATCTCTCGCTACCGGACCAGAAATCCAGACTCATAATTTTGCCCATAACCTCCCCTCTCCTTCACTATGGGCAACTGCCTGAGCTCTAATAACTCGGAAGAGGCGGCGCAGAAGAAGAAGAGCCAGGCCATTGATAAGCAGCTGGAAGAAGATAACAAGCGCCTCCGAAGAGAATGCAAAGTCCTTCTACTCGGTACGTCATTATTCTAGGTTTTCTTTTTGACCATACATATATGTATATATATAGCAAGGCGGCTGGCTAACCGAATTTTCTCATTCCACAGGCTCTGGTGAGAGTGGCAAATCGACCATTGTCAAGCAGATGAAGATCATCCACCTCCAGGGCTACAACCACGATGAGCTGCTCAACTACCGCCCAACAGTGTTCAAGAATCTGGTCGAGTGCGCCAAGGCTGTGGTGACAGCCATGCAGCAGTTCGAGATCGAGCCCATGAATGAGGACACTCGCCAGTTCTGCGACTTTATTCTCGACTACATTCCAGAGTCTGGCGCAAACGCCGATATCGATCCCCGCGTTGGTCCTGCCGTACAGGCCATCTGGAACGACCCGGCCAAGTTCCTGCTCATGGAGCGCCAGAACGAGTTCTACCTAATGGATTCTGCCACATAGTGAGTTTCTGCTTCTACCTGTTTGGATCCCGCTTTTTGTACAAGCTAACCCTTCTCTGCAGCTTCTTTGACGAGGTCGACCGCATCTGCGACCCCGAGTATCTGCCAAACGAAATGGACGTGCTTCGCGCGCGTACTAAGACCACTGGTATCTACGAGACAAGATTTGCTATGGACCAGCTCAGCATTCACATGTTCGATGTCGGCGGTCAGCGCAGCGAACGTAAGAAGTGGATTCACTGCTTCGAGAACGTCACTTCCATTATTTTCTGTGTGGCATTGAGTGAATACGACCAGGTCCTCCTCGAGGAAAGCACACAGGTATGTTTATATTCACCGACTTCTGTCTTTCTTTTTTTTATTCTTCCTGTGTTCTGTTCTGTTTTTGTCGCACCTAGTGGCACTGTGTGCTCCCAGCCATTGTCTCACCCGCATAACGTATACACACGCATGTATATGCACAGAACCCATCACAAGCTATCACAGCAAGTTATCAGAACCTCATACTAACCACCTCCCTCTCTCTCTCTCTCTCTCTCTACAGAACCGCATGCTCGAGTCGCTACTTCTATTTGATTCGGTCGTCAACTCGCGCTGGTTCATGCGCACCAGCATCATTCTCTTCCTCAACAAGGTCGATATCTTCAAGGAGAAGCTGGGTCGATCACCACTCGGAAACTTCTTCCCCGACTACTCTGGCGGTGCTGATGTTAACAAGGCCGCCAAGTATCTCCTATGGCGCTTCAACCAGGTCAACCGCGCACATCTCAAGCTGTTCCCTCATCTCACACAAGCAACCGACACATCCAACATCCGTCTTGTGTTTGCAGCCGTCAAGGAGACGATCCTAGAAAATGCCCTCATCGACACCGGCGTGCTGTAAAGCATGCAAAGTCTTCTTCTTTTCTCTTTTACTTTTTCCTCTCTCTCTCATGGCGCACAGCATGTACGGCTTTTATTGGTGTTGTTTTGCATTTGTTTTCCTGTCAGCCACGACGTCTTATCCTTCTCTGTCTATTATCTCTTTGGCTTAGTTGCCACTCTCTTATTTTTTTTGTTATGCCTTCCCGGTGGCTTTTTTTTTTTTCTGATGCGTTTTCATTCCCGCCTTGTTTGTCTTACGGCCGATTATTCTTTTTCTTTCTCTCTTCCCTTCTTCTTATTCGATTATTGCTGAGCTAGATGAGCCTGTTTCTTCTTCTTCTTCATTATTCCTCTTTTCCATTATATTTTTTTCTATCTCTGTGCTCTAGCATTTGTTCGGAGTTCCGGCGCAGGTTATCTGATACCTCCA
The DNA here is from genome assembly GCA_009806335.1 of Davidsoniella australis. Classification (NCBI taxonomy): domain Eukaryota; kingdom Fungi; phylum Ascomycota; class Sordariomycetes; order Microascales; family Ceratocystidaceae; genus Davidsoniella; species Davidsoniella australis. The sequence continues at coordinate 5,138 of RHLR01000119.1, forward strand.
TACCATACTGTTTTTACGCCTTCATGTATCTATCCCGCGCGGATTCAGGAGCCCTTAAGGACTCAAGTAGTGCTTCTTCTGTCACTGCTACTCTGATTATAACCTATGATAAAGTACTACTTTTCTATCTATAGATATATCTATTAGAAGAACAAGGGTAGTAGCAATACTCAAGTCTTATACCAACGTTATATAGCTATAATCTTTTCTGACATTATTATTGGTCACCAAATATATAACTGTACCTCTTTCCATGCAGTAATTTCTCACTTCCGTATATTGTATGCCATGTGTTATCAGGGAGCCTATTAGATTTCGCTATGTGATATGAATCCATAACTTTTCAGCTTCCACCAAGAACATACCCGAGTTTGTCGCCTAATTGTCGCAGTTGGTGGTTGTGGTGTTAATATCCAGAACGGAGACACCGAACTTCAATGCCATTTACTCCGCTTCACTATATAAGACGGTTAAAAGTCCCCTTGATTTAGTCCTTGCAGTGTTGCTCCGTGCAGCTATAAAAAATGGCCCCCACTCACACTAGATATACATGAATATTGTATGCTCTAGAAAACATTTAGCCATGATCTTCTTTCAGTTCCTCCCATTTCTTAAATTATTGATATGATATATATTAACTAGTTTCTTCAATCATAAACCACTCTGATTTTATTTTCATGATATTACTTTCATAAGATATACATTGGCACTCATGTCTGGCGAGCCGTAAATCAGTGAACCTATTCTGGTATTTTGGTGTTAGTGAGCACAGGCCAGATGGCGCACTTCTGCTTTGGGCTGGCTGCTGCTTTGGCCATGCACGATAAGTTTGTTAACGAGGGTTATTTATCTCTTGCTCCTACATAATATAATGGTAGTCATTATGGTAGTAATGTTTATAGGAAGAATAGACAAAAAATATATTCTAGGAATAGATCACAATCATCTTATGCTCAAACCACCAAACATGATCATCCCGCCAACCTTGTGGGTCGTTAAACTTTACCCAAGCTTTTAGTTATATATGTACATACAAACATATTCGGCCGCCCAATGCGAATAAAGCTGTATAGAGTCATGTGCGTTAAGAGCAGTTCGAATGAAGAGCTTCCATGAGCGTGGCAATATACTCTTCTCTCACCTATCCTTAAGGATCATAGTGATATCGTCATACTGAAGCTCTAGATAAGCGTATGAATGAATGCATCCACAGAACGACTATGATCTGATTTTATTGCATCTCTTATCACGTGACTATACATAACTCAAAATCACCTGATGGTTCTCGCTGTAAATTAAAAATGCGCCATGTTAACCCTATCTACTAATGATGATAGGGTTACTGGGTGCGGAAATGGTCTTATTGGGAGCGCTTTGAGACAGCTACTGAGGCCAAAGAATGCGACATCTAAGATTCTAGAAAACACAGCACGTATTAAATATATCGGCTCGGTGATATTTAGAGCAGCTCCGAGCTTCTTTAAGCTCCTTATGACACCTAAAACGTCAGCGCATGGAGAAACCACATATTTAAATGCGGATTTGTAGTGATGTGGATGATGCATGCAGGGTTGCAGGTGAGCAAAGATCTGATGTACTAGGATGAGAAAGGCAGAAGGACGATCACGAAATAGACGTCAAGGTCTAGAAGCTTTCACAAGCTTCAGTCTCCAAAAATCGAAAGATGCTGCTCATATGGTTTTATCCTTTGAGAAGCAGCCACGTATATAAATGACGTTTCTTGTCACTCCTTTTCCCACCTTTTGACTCTTTTTACTACGGACAAGAACTGGAGACGTGATTTTCCTGGCGTGGAATCAAGCGAATGAACGAACCATGCTATCTCATCGGTTATGCTGCCAGAAAAGAAGGAACGGAGCCGAAGCATCACGAGATACGTCTTTCTGCAATCGCGATTTGCCGGAAGCCATGGTGCAGGTTGGAGGTCTAATGAAAGACAAACTAAGAAGGGTTGCACACGCATTTTGTTGGTTCATATTGGGCTTTCTTATATGTAATTGGGGTTTCTGTAGTGACGCTTCTTGTCTTACTCTCCTTTGGAGGCTATTTGTTAGTGACCCTGATGGAGAGCTTCCCATCCTTCCTGCCAGTTTCTTTGTAGCTTTGTAGCTCACGTACATGATAGGATTTAGAGCTGATGAGGGCAATGTAAGCGCAGTGGACTTATGAAGGTAGTTATTTGGAGATATATGGCGTTTAATTATGTACTAGGAAGATTCCAAGCCGTTATGAATTGAGAGAGCTGAGAATGGGACGTTGTTTAGAATTCAGATATCAATATAATGTCCGTATAAGCCCCGCCTCGAGCCGAGTGGAATATAGTTGTAATTGTAGGCCAAGAAGGAAAAGAAAGGGATCAAATGCACATAAAATAGCAAGCTTTTATAGTCGCACTAAAACACGGGAAATAATACATAGCACCAAAAAGATGACCTGATGCAGACATGAAGAGGAGGCAACAGGAACACCAGCAGAGCTTCGTTCCTAATTTTGCTAATAGTTTATTATGAATATGAGCTGTTTTTTTTATTCTTCCTTTCTCCGTTGTATTATGTATCTTGTTCAAGTTGTTTATGATAGTTAATTATGAGACGGCCCAATGCCTAGAACGCTTATATGCAGCTCAACCTAAACAGCATCTTTTCTCTCTTGTGATCCGTCTGGAACGAACTTTACAGAGAGATGGACACACAAAGTGAGCACATGTGAGGCTATGATGGACAGGCTAGGCCTCCAAGATTTTGCTCTGCTTTAGATTCCTCCCGAGGGGGTATCTCGCCAAAAGCATCTTTTTGTGCTGTGTTTGTATACCTGCATACGAGGACTGAATGTAGTTAGAGTAGCAGTGCCCTCCTTGGGGCGGCTCAATAGATACCCAAGAGTAGTGCGGAGAAGAGATCAAGAATGTGACAGAGGGGTTATTTCCTATAATTTCTATATGAACCCGAAGCTTCCCTTGCTTTCTTTGACTCTGCTTTCTATCTCTTCCTCGACATCCTTTCTTTTTCCCAGGCTCCGAGTTCTCTGCCTGTTTCCTTGGAGACTTTTCGTGCACGCCGTCTTGCCCTTTTCAACCCTACAATCTCAACCTCTCTCGGTGATCTCAAGTAGCTCTGCCTTGATCCCATCCCCGCATTCTGACCCCAGAGTATCATCGTCGTCTTCTGCTAGGCAATTCCTTGTAGCATTCTTCTATCTCCATACAGCTTTGCATTGGCACAATGGCTGAGACTTCGGGCACCACTCCTGCCATGCCGACCCGCCAGCGCCGGCCTTCGACTAGTGCTCCACTGGTTGATATCACCGGAGGCGTCGGCCCCGTCGGCATTTCACGGCCTAAGCAGCACCGCCGGACCAACACCGGGTTTGGACCCGGTGATCTGAACAATGTCGAGGGCAAGTTTCTTTCCATTCTCCAGCCACTCGTAACTTGGATGTTATGCTAACACTGATATTTGTGTCCCTCTAGCCTCGATTCCTAAGTCCCAGCGCTCCTCGTGGACCAAGCATCAATACCAAAGCTTCAAGAATAAGGACGACTTCGAGCGTGAGGTAGTACGACATGTCGAGACGACTCTTGCGCGCAGTTTGTACAACTGCAACGAACTTGCTGCGTACTATGCTACCAGTCTGGCATTCCGTGATCGTTTGATTGCAGAGTGGAACAAGACCCAGCAGCGCCAGACCTTCGCTGACCAGAAGCGCGTGTACTATCTAAGTCTAGAATTCCTGATGGGCCGTACACTAGACAACGCCATGCTCAATGTAGGCCAGAAGGAGACTGCCAAGGGTAGGTTCAGAATATCCAACCATTGGAATGGTTCGACGCTAATATCATAAACTATCTGCTCTCTAGCTGGCTTGAGCGACCTCGGCTTCCGTATCGAAGACATCATTGAGCAGGAACACGATGCTGCTCTGGGCAATGGTGGTCTTGGTCGTCTGGCTGCCTGCTTCTTGGACAGTCTCGCATCTCTGAACTATCCCGCCTGGGGTTATGGTTTGCGCTACCGTTATGGTATCTTCAAGCAGATGATCGTCGATGGCTATCAGGTCGAGGTTCCCGACTACTGGCTAGACTTCAACCCATGGGAGTTCCCGCGTCCGGATGTCACCGTAGATGTAAGTCATGCACTATCAAGACTACTTTATGGCCCCCAACTTCAAATCAAAGCGCTGACCAGCTAATCTTGGTTGCTTTAATTATCTAGATCCAATTCTTCGGTCATGTCACCAAGACTACCGACAACAACGGCAAGTCCATCTCTCACTGGGAAGCCGGCGAGACCGTGCGGGCTGTTGCCTATGACGTGCCTATTCCCGGTTACGCCACACCGTCGACGAACAACCTACGCCTCTGGTCCAGTGAGGCGGCCAGCGGCGAGTTTGACTTCCAGAAGTTCAACAACGGCGACTACGAGAGTAGTGTGGCCGATCAACAGCGCGCACAGACCATCAGCGCCGTGTTGTACCCCAACGACAACCTAGATCGCGGTAAGGAGCTTCGTCTGAAGCAGCAGTACTTCTGGGTGGCTGCGTCGCTATCGGACATCGTGCGTCGTTTCAAGAAGACGAAGCGCGCGTGGAAGGCGTTCCCCGATCAAGTCGCTATCCAGCTAAACGATACCCACCCGACGCTAGCCATTGTTGAGCTGCAGCGCATCTTGGTGGATCTGGAAAGCGTTGAGTGGGAGGATGCCTGGAACATCGTCACCTCTACGGTATGTGCTAACTCAGTGTGTCCCGTTGCGTCTTCGCTTGGTATATATACTAACCCACGAGTAACTTTAACTTAGTTCGGCTACACCAACCACACCGTTCTACCTGAAGCTCTAGAGAAGTGGCCAGTCGGTCTCTTCCAGAAACTGCTGCCGCGTCACCTACAGATCATATACGATATCAACCTATTTTTCCTACAGCACGTCGAGCGCAACTTCCCCGACGATGCCGACATCCTACGCCGCGTATCCATCATCGAGGAATCGCAGCCCAAGATGGTTCGCATGGCCCACCTAGCCATCGTCGGCTCGCACAAGGTCAACGGTGTAGCCGAGCTACACTCTGACCTGATCAAGACGACCATCTTCCGTGACTTTGTAGCCATATACGGGCCCGACCGCTTCACCAACGTGACCAACGGTATCACGCCCCGTCGCTGGCTGCACCAGGCTAACCCGCGCCTGTCCGAGTTGATCCAGGGCAAGGTCGGCGGACCCGGCTACCTGTCTGACTTGACCCGTCTCAGTGGCCTCGAGGCCTTCGTCGAAGATCCTGCTTTCCGCCGCGAATGGGCCGAGATTAAATACGCCAACAAGGTGCGTTGGCACGCCTCGTCAAGGCTACTTCCGGCGTCGACATCAACCCGTCCGCCCTATTCGACGTCCAAGTCAAACGTATCCACGAATACAAGCGTCAGCAGCTCAACATCTTCGGTGTTATCCACCGCTACCTGACTCTTAAGGCTCTGTCGCCTGCGGAACGCGCAAAGGTGTCTGTGAAGCGCGTCAGCGTCTTTGGTGGCAAGGCGGCACCCGGCTACTGGATGGCGAAGCAGATTATTCATCTGATCAACAACGTCGGTGCCGTCGTTAACAAGGATGCGGATATCGGCGATCTGCTCAAGGTCGTATATGTCGAGGATTACAATGTGAGCAAGGCCGAGACCATTATCCCAGCCTCGGATATCAGCGAGCATATCTCAACAGCCGGAACTGAGTAAGTAGCGTAGCTTTTGCTTCCTTATATTCCCCGTTCTCTATACCGCTTGTTCCTATATCTAACGTAATCTTTCCTCTACTTCTTCTAGGGCTTCTGGCACGAGCAACATGAAGTTTGTCCTCAACGGTGGTCTGATTATCGGCACCTGCGATGGCGCCAATATCGAAATCACGCGTGAAATCAACGAAGACAACATTTTCCTCTTCGGCACCCTATCCGAAGACGTCGAAGATCTCCGCCACGCACATAAGTACGGTGGCGCCAATAAGCCCCCTCTAGATCCCGAACTCACCAAGGTCTTCGAGGCCATCGAGAGTGGTACTTTCGGTGACGTCGGTGACTTCGCCGCTCTTATTTCGGCGGTCCGCGATCATGGCGACTACTATCTGGTGTCGGATGATTTCGCCTCGTATCTCAACACCCATCAGCTTGTCGATGAAGCTTATGCTGACCAGGAAGGCTGGGTGCGCAAGTCGATTCTCAGCGTGGCTCGAATGGGCTTCTTTAGTAGCGATCGCTGTATCAACGAATATGCTGAGGGTATCTGGAACATTGAGCCGCTGCCTATCAAGAAAGAGTAGAGTCTGTCTGTCTGCCTATCATAACATGTAACGATGAGTAAGTAGCCCAAACAAGTGTCGTCGAGGCATCTTGTTGTCTTAGGGTTACTACATCCGCAAGGGTTTATATTGAATATTCCTCATACAAGTCAAAAGCCATATATAATCAAGTACAATATTAGTTAGCAAGTATATTCTGTTTTGAGAATATCATACGAATGAATCAACACATAAAATTACGAATTAGAGGAGAAAAATTCAGAGTAAGGGGAAAGAAAATAATAGCTATGATAGAGTCAAGACAGAATCAGACCGATATCTTGTATCGGTTTCGGTATCCTATCTTTTCCTACAAGCTAAAGATACTAACTAATACTAATACTAATAAAAAGGGGGTAGTAGAAAAATATGGAAGTAAAATTGAGTAAGATATCAATGTATTCCCAATCCATGAGAAGCCAAAAAAGAGAACGCCCGACAATGATGATGATTGTGTGCCTATCTGATCTGATGCATGCCAGCAGTCGAAGATACAGAGATGATTTAAAAAAAAAAAACAGAAAAGAAAATACTATGAAACAAGAATATATGAAAGCGGTCAAAAATCAAAGCATGGACAGTGTGAAGGAAAGTAGAGAAGTGAAGAAGACAATAAGGAAAAACAAAAAGAAAAGGACCAAAGCCGAGACAAGCGGCATAGTAGGGCGAATAAGAGAGAAAAGGAAAGGCGAGGGAGGGGGCCATCAAGGCTTGGAAGAGACATAAGACTTCGTAGCATCAAGAAGAAGTAGGTGACAAAGGAAATCAGAAGATATAGTGATAGAAAATAGAGAGCATCGAGTGAGTCTAGACACTTTCGACGACAACCTGCTCGCTCTTCTCACGGTGATGACGAGCTGAGAGGATTGGCGTCATTCGACCAGTAGGCGAAGGTTGAATCAGGCCCGACTTTTGGAGCATTTGGCGATGCTGACGAGAAATCGAGATCTGGCGCGCGATGGACACCTCAACGGCATTACGCAGAGCCATCTCGGCTTCATCCATAGTGGTGACAGTAGACATGCTCGAAGCCGTAGCATTAGACTCCGAGCGCTGACGCAGCGAGCTAGAGCTAGCAGCAGCCGACGAGACGTAGACAGACGGCACAGGCACCGTCGGGGTATCGTCAGATTCATCGTCCGAGTCTAGTACGAGCGCGGACTTGTTGGGTCCTAGGCCGGTCGACTCCGAAGTCATGATACGTGGCACGTTGCGCTGACGCGGGGCGGGAGGCACGAAGCGTGTGGCTGGGAGAATAGCATGTGTTTCTAGAGCAGCCTGTTTCTGCTTAGGAGGCGATTGCGATCTAGCACGCGGTGGACTGCGGGCGCGGTGAGACTTGGCTTCCATAACTTGGGGTCTAGCCTGCTGCTGTTGTTGTTGTTGTTGTTGCAGAGCGGCTATACGTGCTTGGGGCGGTTGAGGGAAGGTCTTAGTGCTATCCATAGTGATGGGCATCTTGTCCGATGAGGTAGAGGCCGAGGAGTTTTGACGAGACAGATCCGTCGTCACGCCTAGATGCTTCTCGGATCTCTCTGGCGCACGGGCCATGGTGGGAGCAGGAGCGAGCATTGCAGTCGGAGCACCTGGGCCAGTCAGAGGCGGCGCATTGCGGTAGCGCAGACGCGGCATGTTCTTGGGAATCGGCTTTGACGGGTCCACGAAGCGGAAGTGGACGACCTCGGCTGGCGAGGCAGGGCTCGTGTTAGAGCGGGCACGAACACGGGGCTGGACAACCAGCTCGGTCTGCTTGATCTCTTGCTGCTCACGAACATCGCTGGCAGCACGGGACTGTTCCATCTTGACGATGAATGGGACAGCAGCGGTTGTCTTAGGCGACTGCTTGACGACAACAACCTGTTTGGGCGATGTGTTGGGCGACGTACGCGGTGAGTTGTGGGGAGAGTTGCGCGGCGATGGGTTTGCCGGTAGACCGATAATCGGGATCGGCATGGCATCTTAGGCTGCGACGGCGTGGCAGGGAACAACGAAAAACCAGGCGACTTGGCCGGCGTAGAAACTTGAACTGCGGTGGCTATTACAGGAGGTGTTTGAACGGGGGCCGCCTGGGCTGGAACTGCTTGAGCAGGCGCTAACTGAGCAGGAGCCACTTGGACAGATGATTGTACGACAAAAGGAGGTGTCATGGTAGTCGGGGATGTAGCGCTGCGGTTACGGGTGATCTGCTGCATTCTAGCCTCGTGTTTCTTTTCGATGACATTGTTGATCTCCCGGAGTTTTTGCAGAGTTGCCTGGCGGCGTTCCAGAAGGCTGGCTTGCTGTTGAGCAAAGGAACTGTTTGTATTGGCTGTCTGGGCCGCAGTTCTCGAAGCAGGCAGTCTAGTAGCAGCAGTCGTGGACGAAGGAACACCTTCACGCTGTAGGATGCCGTTGAACATGATGCTGTAGCGCTCCAACTTGGGATCAGGAAGATCCAAAGATAGGAACCCAGAGCCACCAACCGGCTTAGCGGCAGAGTTGTGAGACTGGGTGCCCGGCATGGGAATGTGGCCCATGATGGCGGCGTTGATATCGATAGCAGGCATAGCGGGAACCACAGCACCCTTTTGCAGCGGCATAGGAGCCGAGATTCCAGCTTTACGTACCGAGCGAGTCGAAGCAGTGCGCTTCATGGAGTTAGCGCGCTGAAACATGGCGACTTCCCCGGGCGTTACTCGAGTCTCGGTAGCAGTCTCAGAGCGGAACAAAGTACGCGGACGTCTGGACTCGCCCTCGCGGTTGCCGTTGGCGGTAGTCGGACGAGCAATATCCTCTCCCGATATTGTACGAGTTGGCCGAGCGGGTGGCTGTTGTTGGACAGCAGGATCAACGGCGCGATCTGAGCCCTTGCGAGAGCGAGAGCGGCCGCCAAACAAGCGCCATTTCTTGCCCTTTTCCTGGACTTCTTGCACAGGGGCGGCGCTGGCTGTAGTCACGGTGGTCGGCGTAGTCGCACCCTCCCAGGTGCGTGAAGGTTTGGCAACGTGCCTGGCGGTGGCTGCCAGCCCATGGTTCCGGAGATAGAGGCAGCTGCCGTGACGTCTGAAGGCGCAAAGCTGGGGCTTCCGAGAGCCATGCCGATAGGGATACCGCCGATAGACTCGTCGAACGACTCTGGAGTCTGCATCCGTACCAGGGTTACAGAGGGATATTCGGAGTTGGGGCTTTCGCTCTTAGGCGAGGGCATGCGGCCCCGGATTGGGACATGGTAGGAGCTGAAAGCAGAGCCAGCAGTGCGTGTGTTGATGTAGAGATCATCGCGGGACACTCTCTTGCTGAAGTCGGCCTGGGGTTTGACAAGGGAGGACGAAGACGATGATGCAGGTAGGTTGAACATGGCGGGCGACGTTGGTGTTCGCGGAGGAAGCGGGAAGTGTTCGGGGAGGCCGCTATTCAAGGCAGTAATGGAGGTAGAGTTGCCGAGCTTGAGCGATGTCGAAGAAGCACTAGCAGCAGCAGCAGCAGCAGAAGCAGCAGCAACAGAAGGCTTCACGAAGGAGGACACGCCCGAACTGGTTCCGGGGCGCTTATCAAGTTGAAGTGCAGCAGGTACGACAAGCCGGCGACGGTTGGTGTCCCGGACAGAGAACGAGCGAGAGGGTGACGGAGATATAAACGTAGTTGTGCGGCGCGGGGACAGCGTCGACTTGGCCCGCGAGAGCTGGCTGGCTACAGGCGATGTAGTAGAAGACGGTAGGGCCAGCGAGATGATGTCAGGCGGCGAAAGGCGTAAGGGGGACACTAGATCACGGTGACGGCGGCGGTCGGCGTCGACCTGCTTAGTAGAAGCTGCTCTTCTCAGGCCAGTTCCTGCTGAACGAGAAGAGACGGCCGGCGGGTATGGCGACGGTGTGGGCAACGGCGAGGTTGAAGATGGTACGGTACTAGTGGCCGAGGTGGTGCTGGCGTCTGGCTGTGAAAGAGCGTCTGAAGGAGAGAGGAGGGTGGTCTTGGAGTGTGAAGACGAGGACTGGTTGGAGTTGGAAGAAAGAGAAGGTGAGAGTGAGAGTGAGAGTGAGAGAGGGAGGGCAGAAGAGGCAGCGGCAGACGAAGCGAGGGGAGCCACGGTAGATGTACTGGTAGATGTAATAGCAGCGCCAATAGCATTAACAGAGTGGGATGAAGCTATAGCAGAATCAGACGTAGCAATAGTAGTGGCGTCCAGCGCAGAGCTTCTGTTTCTGTTTCTGTTTCCATTCTGGGCATCCTGAGTTAAAGCATGCGCGCTCTCGAAACGACGAGCGTCGGTGGGAACAGCAGCGTTTTGGGTGCAACTCAACTTAGACCTCGAACTCGCGTCTGGGAGTCCCTCAGGCTGATCATGCTGCAAGTGTTTCTGCCCAGCAGCAACAGCGACAGTGTCTGTTCCTGGGTACTGCTCTAGCTCTGGGCTGGTGTCTGGGCCTAGGTCGCGGCGGACACTAGCTTGTGCCTCTTCCGACAGCCGGTGGTGGTGCTGGTCTACAGCACTATCATTAGCTTGTGTCTGAGAAGGGTCGTGCGGCGCTGTGTCTGTTTCTGCCAGTCCAGATACAGCCGCAATGGTAGCAGTCGATGGCGAGGGCAGAGCATGGAGATCCCTGCCGATAACAGAGTCATTGCGACTGTCATTGCGACTGTTGCTGCGACTGTCGTAGGCGTAGGGACTAGGCTTCTGAAGCTTGCGGGCTTCTTTGACTCTGGTGGACGAGCTACCTATACGCAGGTTTCGCAGGGACTTTGCCCGCGAGAGTTTGCCTAGCATGGCTTCCGTTTGACGTGGTATCCAGTGGCACTTCGTATCTTTGGAGACGGCCCCGAAGAGTATAAGCAGACGCAGCAAGAAATACAGAGAGAGAGAGAGAGAGAGAGACGCAAAGACGGATTACGGTAGCGAAGTAGTTGCACTGAAAGCAAAAACCGGTTCGCTAGCGGGCTCAAAAACGAGAGACAAGAGGCTCAAAGGCAGACAGGCTGTTGAATTCGCTGATAAAAGGCCTAATCTAATGTATGATCGTCCGCGGTGTGATTGGGCCGAACAGCAGACCAGATCGAACGCTAAGACGGGTCAGCAGAGTCAATAGCAGAAAGAAAAGAAAAAATGAACGGAGGAGAGTTGGACGGTAAGCAAAAGACTAAAAAGCTTGATAAAATGAAAATCAAGAAACAGAGCAGAGCAGCTAAGAGAGGGAAAAGAAAAACAAAAAGAAAAAAAAGAAGTTGCGCATGTTGTGCTTGTAAATGGAATAAAATGAATACAACTCACTCTCATAGGAACAAACACCACCAAATTGCTCTAGTTTGCCCGGGAAATTCTGAGTCTAAACAACACAACAAATACCCTCGCTCTGCCAATCACACAGCCTTATTTTGGCCGTCTTCATTAGTAGAGTACTATGTACTATGTACTATGTACTGACGCGGGAGTTCGGCTCTCTTCTCCCCTTCACGTCTCTTCTCTTGTTCTTTCTCTTTATTGCCTAGTCACGCTCCTAGCTCCCATCAGCCCGTTGCCATCAACAAGGTAGCAGCAGCACGCATCTTTGCTTGCCCTCCAACTCCGAGCCCAGTATCGTCACATACTAGTCGCCCTCTTCTTCTTTACTCTTCCCTTCCTCCTCGGACCCTGGCCCAGCACAAACTACTACCCTGTACCAACTAGCAAGCGTGCCATCAAGCCAGCCGGGGCCTGTCGTTGCTCGTCATGCAAGGGGAACGAGCCTGCGGATTGCAGCTATCAGGTCTGGGGGCCAGGGCTTCCTTCTTGTCTTCCTCCTTGATGCGGTTGGTCTACAGAAAGAAAAGAAGCCGTTTATACCGTTCTATTTTCCTACCGATACACAAACCGCGGCGGCTATCATGGGAACACAGCATGTCTCTCGTTCTCTCTACATTTCAAGCTCGACCATAAAAGCCTCTTCAACTGTCCCCGAGTCGTACCAACCAATCCAGCATATCCACTGAGGCATTACTTGTCCTGTGCCTTGGTCCAGAAAGGCCCTGCATCCTCTGCAACGCCAGGACAAGTACACTTACCGCTATGCTATTCTCCAGAGAAGTACAGACAAGCACAAGTATGTAGAATGGGGTGTGCATTGTTGCAACTGCAGGCAGAGCTGCATTAGATAGCCAGTCTTCCTTTGCTCTTCTAGTGCCGTTTGAGATTTCAGGAACCGGCGGACATTAGGCGGGAAGTTACATGTTGGATCATCGCAGGGATTGTATCTGGCCTTTCTCTCTATATCTTGCAAGAATTCAGTCTCCAGCGTCTTTTTTCAGCGCTATTCGTCGTCTTGTCAGACTTGGCCACCCTGTAAGTCAAAGTACTCTAAATGCTCCTCTTGACCACTAAGTTTCAAACTTGGTCTTTTGGAAAACATTGTGTCTGACAATTCAAATTCAGTCCTCTTGACCTGTCTTTATGCCTCTATTTCAAGCCAAGCAGCCTCGACAGACTACCTTGTAGATCATTCGACGACGATCTTCTCTTCTACGCTGTAGACTTGTTTTCTCTGCTCAATCTCAATCACACCGTCTTCTCGCTCTATAACGAGTGAAAGCTAAACGAATGTTCTAATAGTCCCTCAATGTCCAAGCAAAAAAAAAACTACATGATGCTCCTCTTAATCATTGAATACTGCCATTGATATAGGCTTTGCTTACTTCTATAATACTGGAGATTATACAAGCCTTTACATATATGTGTCTATATTGATTCTGGTATTATTATATGTATAAACCTGAGACACCAAGTGTCAAGTTTCACTTCCCATTTTATACTCTTTTCTTACTAATTTTTCTCCTTTCCTCCTCAAACACCAACTTTCGTTTCCCTTGTTTCAGTCTCACAATCAGCAACTAGTCACAGGTTTTTTAGAGTACCTTTTTTTTCCTTTTCTTTCTTGGCTTCTTGTGCATCTCGTGGTCTCATGATCGGCGTCTAGACTTTCTAGAAGCCCTGCTTATCCCCTCAAAAAGCCCAAAAAGAAGAATAAGAAGAATAAGAAAATGCACATCAATCTTGATCAGGAAGTAATGCCTGCTGACTATTAGTAAAAGTAGGAAAGAAAATCAACGGAAGCACTGTAGAAAATCTCAAAATTAGCTTCAGAACCCCCCCTAGATTGGTTCGGTAACAACCTGTTTAAATAATAGAAGAAGGCGAAACAGGGCCATAGACAGCCTCATAATCGTGCTCTCCTAGCTTCCCCTCATATCAGTAACCAATCTTCTAATACTAATACTAGGCCATTTAGTCCAGAAGGCCTTCAAGAAGAAAATGCTTCTCTCTATTGCTATTTCTCCGGACATCTTAGCCAACTATAGAGAGCCTCGAAGACTTTAGCGGGCGCGTAACAAATGGAGATAATTTGTCTTGGCATGCAATTGCTACTAAGAAGATATTAGCTCTGACTAGTTTAATTACTTGACGCCTACTCACTTTTATTCTCTGCTTTTTTTAGTTTATCTTCTGTATTAGGTCAGTGAGGCAGCATCATTCTACAACCAGACTAACTATAATTGTACACATAAGACTATGCTAGTGCTAAAATAAAATAATAATTCTCCCCCTCCCGCTATTCCGACACACGCTATTCTTGTGTCCAAACACAGAAAAACAAGACCTCCCCTTGCAGACTTTCTCTTTGTTTCCCAGGCGCGTTTCCTGGTTCCTGAACTAGACCATATCTGTAGAGCCACCGTATCCTGTCCTGATTGGGTTAAACTACTGCTGCAAAAGCTTCATGTGCGTATGATTGGACTATTGCAGAAAGCTTTGCCGACGTGCTTAAAGAGCTTAACGGCCAATAGTTGGCCTTGCCGTCCACGTACAACTATATTCAAGAAATTAAGCATGGCAAATATCCAGCAATCAACTGGTAAGACTCTTGGACTGGCTTCTAGTGACATCTCTAAATTAAATCATCTCATAGCAAGTCAGCAGCATCCATACCGATGCCACACGATAGTTTGTAGTAGCATCGCTAGCTACTACAAGCTAGCTACTATTAATGTTTGGCGACAAACACGCCCGTAGATTTTATTAGTAGCCAAACAAACAAACAAACAAACAAACAAACAACTACTACCACTAGGTTAACTGGCTGGCTGCTTACCTTACTTTTCTCCTCCATCCTTCTAGCCTGGTTGCTCATCAACGGCACAGTGACTATCACTTCCATTTTCAATCTCACTCTGTATCTGCAGTCCCCTGTTCGATCTGGCCATAATCAATACTACATGAGGTTATATTACTCGCGCCTGTTCACTTTCACAAGCCTCGTCTAAGTGGTCACTGTAAAGTACGGCCTAGAAAATACACAAAAATGGTGCGTACAGGGGGGGGGGGGGGGTCCTAGAAGCCAAAAAGTGCACAGGTCTGTGTGAGGCGACTCAATCACACGTCCTTCATTAGCCATGTTTCGCCTTCCTTGAGGCTAGCTAGCCTAGCTTCTCGTTCTTCCCAAAAAATTTGGTCCTGTGTTACTGGGCCTAGAACGAACAGTTCGAGTCAACACAATGAGAAATACCTACAAAGTGATATAAGACATCGGTCCACCCACTCAATCTAATTTCGTGCTGCATATCTCCAGCGTTCGGCGGCTTGTCTTCTGGTAGGCTCGGAAGGGTTGTTCAGCTTATACAACCTCATTTTATATTCTTATTAGTATCACACACAGCGGTTATGTTGTGTATTCTGTCGTGTCCAGTGCCAAACAGAATCAAGTTACATCCTCACGGACAGATTCACTTATTTCCAGCATCAAAGCACAAGACTAGCACAGACAAACCTTCATCTACCTGCCTCGTATTATGCACGCCACAACTGTTGGAGCTTCGGCCATCGTTTATACCAACCCCAGTTTAAGCTTACTTGATCTCCCGATGCTCTTCTCGGCCGTCTCCCTATCCTTTTTCAAGCCTCATTAGACACTTTACTTTTTGTCTCCTAATAACAAGCACTAGCAAACTACTATCAGTAGGTTTTCATGGCTACAATTGTACAGATATGTTTTGTCCATACCGGTAGTTTTTATCTACCTTTAGCCTTTTCACAACGATCTTGCCCGGCATTCTTCTCTAGTTACATAGAAAAATCCAGCCCAAACTACTGCCAGCGTAAAGCCTGGTTGACCGGCAACTTAGTTGTCACAAGTCAACTAATACTTTCTAGTATACTCTATCATACAACGCTAAGAGAAAGCAAAGAAGGTAATGAAACCTAGTATCTACGAACGAACAAGATGATCGAGAGAAAGAAGGCCATAAAAAGGAATCTCTTTGGGTTAGTGCCGTCGGCACTACCGCAGTCACTTACCAGCTAGCTCCAATCTTGAAACAAACTTGTAAATAAGTATGTTAGTTCTATTCTCAGCAAACGTCATTCGCTTTCTCTTTCTCGTTCTCTCTATGAAAAATGTCCCGACGCCTAAAATGGAGAATTTTCCTCGCCAAAACAAAACTCTCCATCAGCCGTTTATTCGGACTTTTACGTAGGTTCATTCATATACTCTGTCGCTATTAACAGACGAAAAATCCATCTTGCCCGGTACGATCTTGCCCAATATGCCGACTCATAGACAATCGTAGTGTGAAACTTACACTCAGTATGCCTGCCAAGCAAAAAAAAAATTAATAAAAAAAATATAACATTACAATCATTATCATGTCCACTAAGACTCTAAGACATCGAAACTCCAAGTATAATGACCATATGCTTAAGCCTACGAAGTCTTTCTGACTGCTCTGCCTTCCTCTTGATAGTATATAGTAGTATCCATCAGTACTTGGTGGAAATTGACACTTCCTTTTCAGCACGGGCGTATCATCTACCGAATCAGTGCATTTTAGTTGCGGTTGTTTCACTACGTAGTAACTGGGCTTGAACCCTCAAAGCTTCGAGGTCACATTATCATGCAGTGTTGGACAAAAATGCCAATTATTAGTTAAATCAGACTTGACATATCTGTAGTATCGTCCGAGACCTGCCTTGCATGCCATTAAATGATAATTCTATTAGCTAGTCTTGATTACATTGCACCATATGAAGGACAAAGATATACCATGTATTTGCTACACAGCCTACAAGTACATGATGGCTGTGGCATACTGATATTCTAGCCAAAGTTTTATATTATTTTGTTTGACGCAACTTGTGTGATTCGTCACTAACATGTTTGGACTCGAAGTTTGAACAATAGGGTTACAAAGACATACGTAGGGTTATGCAACGAGGGTTATTCGGTATTAGGGTATGTTTGAAGGGCCAAAAGTACGTGGCCAGACCGACCCCAGCACTGAGCTTGGCATGACGCCTACCCCGCCGCAGTAAACTGAGTCAAAACAATGAATCACTATGCCGATACATTTGTATGGCGGGGTAGTGAATTTAGGCTACAGCGAGGACGGGTATTGTGACGACCCGAGGAAACAACACGCCTGACCTGTCAGAAAAGACTTTGGATCCGGCTGAAAAGCGGCGTTTCGCAATGTGCACTATGTTCTTAGTCCCCTTCCTTGTTTTTCTTGCTTGTATTACTGGATACACAATGAAGAATGACATGTATGTATGTCTACCGACTGGGACGGGAGAAGGAGACCAAGTTTTGAAAGGAGATTCTACTTGCGATGCCCGCCAGAACGGATAGGAGAGCTTCCTCTTCTCACTGGACACATGTGGGATCCATGGCATGGATGACTAGATGGATTCTTGACAAGGTTAGACAGATAGCTACATATAGATAACCAACACAATATGGAATGCCTGATTATAGGTGCATGCATACATGTAGTTATACTTGTAGACTATGGAAGCTTTTGTGGTCACAGCCAGAAGCCTAGTAAAGCCAAGGCACGTATTAGCCATGCTGCTGCCCCCGAAAAAGTGTGCACATGTGTTGATACTACGAAGGTTAAGAAAGCTATGATTTCACTTCAGCCTGTCGTACGCTTGCTTCCGGGACAATACCACTAATTCAGTGAAAACAAGACCAACCATTGGGAAAACCGGGAGGAGCTGGTCTCTGCTGCACTAGCCCAGCTCCATTTTACATTCCTGGAATTCAGGCCTTCACCGCACCCGTATTCTCCTGTTCTTATACGGAAGGGTGAAAACAAACGATGTACAACTACGATATGAAGAAGAGACAGAGAGATAGAGAGGAGAGAGTAAAAAAGCCCACCACAGATTATATCGCGAATCCCCATTCCACTTTTAGGCGAGAAGCTCGCCAATCAGCGTCTTGGCTTAGGGGCCCCTCTCTTTGCTTAGGAGAAGCAGAAAAGCAGAGAGAGAGGGGAAAAAAGCCCGTCTTGACTTTGATGACCAGAAAACTCGCTTTAGCTGTTGTACTTAATGATTGACGATGTTGTTCGTTTTGTATGGGGGGAGGGGGGGGGGGCAGCAGACGAGGAGGGGTTGGGCAAATGCTCGACGCTGTACTTGACAAGTTGGAGGTTCAAGCTAGCAACTCAGGAGAAGCAGAAGCAGCCTCCAGGGGAAGGAAAAAAAAACAGAGACGGGCCGGTTGAGAACAAAAAACCACCATAACTATTCTGTTTCCATAGCAAGCTAGCTAGCTTTAGCTGCTAGGACTGCTAGTAGTTGTAGTGATCGCAAGCAGTAGAGACACAAGGGGCGGTTAACAAGTAGTGAAAAAAGAACTACGTAGTCTCAAAAGTAACACCGGCTAGCATGATAGCAGTCGGTGACGAAGCAATAGCTCTGGATTAGCTGTTTTGGATGCCAGCTCGAAGGCCTTGGAGGGGGGGGGGGGGGAAGGAAAGAAGAGCAGCAGAAGAACAGTATATCTTCCATGACAACCGAAGTAAATAAAAAGAAAAGCCCAAATAGTGAATCGGGCGTTTCTATGTTTTGTCATCTTGTTTTTTTCCCACTCTTTAGATTTCAATAGAATAACAAAAACAAAGAATTACTTTTTTTAGTGAACAAAAGTTACCGATTTTTTCTTCTCTTGTTCTTGCTCTTCTGCCCAATCTTTCCGCCTTCCCTCTTATTTTCTTCCTTGATCCTAGCTTCCTAAACAAGCACAACCTCTTTTTTCTGAACGATTGCATACCCATTTTCTTTTTTTTTATTCTTTGATTTTTTTTTAATCCTCTTCACCTTTCCTGTCCTGTACTTTGACTTTTTTTTTCTTTTATCTATTGTTGCAGACTCTCGTCTTTTGCTTGTTTCTTTTGCTCCGCTTAACCTCCGTCCCTCACATTCACACTCTCTTGCACAATGTCGTGGCAGGGTAAGTCATTTTCCATCTCCCCCCTCCTCCTCCCGCAGCGGCCTTTCTGTAGAGACAAGAGGGAAAGCTTCGGCCGCTTCGTCAGGTGTTCCAGTTGTATCAGTCGAACTTGGGCCAGCCGCGCCTCTGCCCACCGACTGTCAAATACCCAAACCAAACCGGCGGTATCGTGGGCTGCTGACGCACCGTCCGAGGCACTTCTGGGAGCTATCCTACGCAACGTCCGGTGACTTGTTTGCCTACACCTAGACGAGCGGTTTCATTATTTAAGTCTTCTATATTTTGTGGTTTTATTTACTAACTCTTTGCTTGCTTTGCTCCTACTCTAGCTTACATCGATACCTCGTGAGCTTCTACCCTACCCCTCCTTTGTCAGTCTGCCCGCGCCCCTCGCGTGATGTTTTGCTGGGCCGGGCATCAAGATAATGACATGAAACGATACTCAAAATGGACTCGCGATATACTGACTTCATTGCGCTTTTTCTTCAGCCTTATTTCCACCGGCAATATCGATAGGGGTGCTATCATCAGTGCCGCTGGCGACAGCATCTGGGCCATCTCTTCTGACTTCACTGTAAATTCCACCCCATTTCAATAGCGTCGATGTGTCCGTCTCTTTCCCGAAACCGAGAAAACAAATACTCCCTGTCCGACTTCCACCACACCGAGTCTCGATATATATATATTTATATAGTAGTGTTACAGTACCCACAGCATGATGGACAAGACATATACAACCTATTTAGGGACCTGGAGGGCGGCGCATAACGCTCGGTGACAAGATGATATCAATGAATCTGTAAACTAACGCGATATACGCACTTATAGCTGTCCACTGAAGAGATGAAGGCTCTCGCCAACATCTTTTCCGGCAACCAGACCGCCCAGACTGACGCCTATGCCAATGGTCTCTACGCTAGTGGCGAGCGCTACGTTGTCTGCAGACTTGAGGACCGGAGTCTGTACGCCCGCAAGGTATGTCACTTTCCTAAACAATACCCTATTTACCCTCACTTGCATTATTGTATCTTATTAGCAACACGTCATTAACATAATTCTATCTTTGCTCTACTACTATAGGGTCAGGAGGGTCTCTGTATTGTCAAGACAAAGCAGGCTATCATCGTTGCCCACTACGGCAAGAACCAGCAGGCTGGCAACAGTGCTAACACTGTTGAGAGCCTTGCTGACTACTTGATCAAGTTGAACTACTAAATCTCTCTATTTATGATGCATCGTTACATACCCCTTCCCGGAGTCGGCAGTAGAGTGAGTGTAGATAACTCGTAATATGATTAATGTCAAGATCATTCAACGAAAATTGCTAATTGCATGCTTTGTACATACAAAACGTTGCTTTACGTAGAAGGCATCTATTTAAAATCATTAATTGTTCCATTCTTCAATGTGTCCATATCATAGAGTAATAGATGGGCGTAGCCATTTGATGATTCGGGCATGATGGATATAACAACATTTTCAAGATTTACGGTTCAGGGAATGATGCGTGTGACGAAATGGCAAAGGTCCCGATCGGAAGATCATGAAGCCTTTAGGTACCAAAAGGAACGGTGAAAAAATATATCATTACTATCCCTCAACACATCGTACCCCCATCACGAAATCTGTCTAGAGATGCTAGTTTACGTATATATAATAATATTAGGGTGTTTGTATGAGAAACATAATATATCACGTAATGAAACCGGTGATACAATAAATACACCGTGAAATTTTCATTAGATCAAACGTAGCTGTCTAATGCATCGATATATACTGTCACTGTAATACATGAGATCATGTTACACAAGTGTCAACAATGATAGAGCCTTTGCTCATTATCATGCCAAAACGAAGTACTATCAAATAGAGTATGAATCGTAGGAAGTACTAGAGGCATAGAAAAATGACCATAGGGATGTAATTAATGTACTAGTTTAGATTCGAGAATGTAAGTCATCATAATCTGAACAGAAGACCGCCAAGTTGTTTCATTCCGAGATTCTAGCTTTTGACCAGAATTATATTGCTGGTAAGAAGACGCAACCAAAAAGAAAATCTCTTCCCATATATGCATGCATGCCCCTTACACGGGTAACTCGCTGTTGCGAGCTGTCACCCCGAGCTTGTCGATTGCGGCAGCGATATAAGGTCCCACGATAGGCAAGGAGCGCACAACTCCGGCTATGGTACCGAGGAAATCGCCAAATAGAATTAAGATACCGTAGAGCTCGATACAGAAGCCAATCAACGGCCAACGCATCAAAATCAATGCAATTCCTCCAAAGAACGCTGCTGTTCCCCTGGCCTTTTGTTTGCGCGCGAAGAACATGAGTGTCTTCTGGGGACCAATTATTAATGTCAGGCCAATGAGGAATAGAATCTATTTCAGAGCCGTTATGGGTTAGTTGGCTGTTCATGACGATTCTGAATCTTGTAGAATTCGAGGGGAGCTTATTCATACATTACCCATGGCCAACCTGAAAACAAAAATGATTAGTTGGCTGTCTGTGATATATCAAAAGAGTATGAATCGGTGTATTTGGAACTTACATGGCGCGGTCAAAGAAGAGCATGATACCCCCAACTAGGAAGAAACCGCCTATATGTATAACCTGTTAGAATTGGTACTTTTATCTATACCCATATGTACATCCAAGTAGGAACATTGTGACGCGCATGATGTTGTTCGTAGGCGACGCTATTATACCGACTAAAAACAGATACTAACCTCCAGAGCAGAAGGCAACACCAACCTCTAGAGGCACGAGGATAACAGTTAGTAAACATGATCTCTTGGGTGTTCTACGGGCTCTTCAAGTAGCTGATTGAGCGGGAGAGCGCACTTTGTTGGTCTGATAGCCACATGGTTGCCATGGCTGCTTCAATTGATTGCTCGGTTGTTGCTGCGGGGTGTGGTTGTTCTGATTTTTGGATTAAATTAGATCGGCGAGGGGTCTCGTTGCGGGCTCGGTATGCAGATCGCTTTGTTCTGGTAGATGTTGGTCGAGGTCGTGTTACCCAAAGGAGAAGCCAAGGAGGGGAGGGTAAAGGAGAGAAACAAGAGTATGAGATCACGAGGCCTGCGTTGCTGGTGGGTAACTGCGAGGAGGAGGAATAGCTTTAGTAATATTATCTGTTATATTGATCGTCGTCGATTGGAGCTCGAAAGAGTGTAGCAATGAGAAGGTGAATATGAACGTCTAAAGATTAAATGGATTGACGTTGAAGATCTAAAACAGCTCTAGGGAGTAGTAATGTGTCTGCCTGACTGATAACTACTGGACATTCACGTGTTGTCGCAATTCAAGCTTCCCTAACTCTTTTTTTTTTTTTTCCCTTCCTAGCCAGCCTGTCAAGCCGCAAGGCGCAGCGATGCTTTCTTTTTGATAAGGTATGTAAAAAGCTATGGGAAGTTAGCTACGGGCGACGCATGAAATTCAACGTAAGCTATCTATTTGGCGACTTTTAGTGCCTTGTAGTGGATAGAAACACTGTATTTCACACTCTAGCGGCACTATAAAAGTGGCACGAGCTTGTCGTCGTTGTGGAAGTGGAGCCTTTTCTCAGTGGTCGATTGACTTACTAAGCAAGCACACACGAGGAGAACATTAAAAAATTGACCAAGAGTTGCAACACAGACACAATTTTCAATTTGCTCACCTTTTCAATATGATTTTCGGACTTGCCATGAAAAATTGTCACTAAATACTGCTTCACAATGTTGGTTTGACCAATTTGTCATTCACCAGATGTCTCTATCTAGCAGTAGACCGCAAAACATTCATTGCCAGTGATACCGCACTAATACTTTGTTATATCCATTCATATTCTTCTATAGCTAGCGCTAGCGTACTATGTAGGCTAGCTCCTTTCTAAGCCTCTTGCCTCGACGGCCACAGGTCTTTCTCTAGTAGGAGGGCACTATGGTAACTGATTATGCTCCTTCATAGCTTTTCGGTATCTGTCGCTCCGTTTCCCGATACATTTCCTATGGGCGGATAAAGGCAAATAGTAGACTCGATCACGATTAAGCCGGAGCGTCCTGATGGTACACTTTTTGTTGAAAGACAGCTTGTGTGTATCGGAGGTTTGACTTTTTTGGCCGAACATGACATACATACATATGTAAATATGATAGACTGAATATACGATAGAAACTCTGATTAGCATTACTTGGTACTGTCCGAGAACCCAAGATGGAATGAAAAAGAAAGAAAAGAACCCAACATTATTTCTATATAGCCATAGTAGATGATACCCATCCCACGTAGTCCCACAACTTAATGGCAACTATTTCAGGACTGTATGCGCACCACGAGCTTCTAGGTATATTTCCGCAACACCTTGAGGCAATTCGCGGATAAGTCCAAAGACTTCCTTGTTGTGATACCGCATACGGGTCTTGGGATCAACATAGGGTGCTGGCAAGCCAGTGACATCGCAATAGCGCTTCGAATGGGCTGTTGACGGGGCCGACTCAATATTGGTATATGTAACCACTGGTGTATGTATTGAGGACTTGGCTGCGTTCTTCTCCAGCACCATCTTGGCCAAGCTAGTAGAAGCTTGTGCTAGGTCTCCCTCTTTGCTAGTTGTCGGCGTGGATTCACCGCTCGTAGAAAGGCCATCGTCGGTCGCGGCAGCGCTGGCTTCGAGAGAGGCTGCTTGGGCTGAAGCTTCGCGTTTTTGGATATCGCCTAGAATGGTCTTGAGGTTCTTGTTACGGCGCAGGTTAGGCTTCCAGTGGGCGTTGCGGAAATTCTTGTGGATAGAGTGCATGTCGATGGTTTCGAGAAATTCGATGTGCGCAAGTTGCGCTTCAGTGGGTGCGGCCATTTTTAGAGATTGTGAAGCCGATTTTCGACGACGTGGTATGTAAATAGTTGGAGAATAGGAAATATATATGGCAATGGGATATCAATTGATTTGCGTTGGGATTTAACAGGGCGAGCTTGAAGGGCAATTGGAGAATAGCTTGATTGATTCTCAAGATTCTAAAGCTCACTTGCGCTACGCTAAATCGCTAAATTATGCCACTCCACACCGCCTTACATATCCAAACTATCAATAAACAACCAACTTATTGGCTTCAACTTATTCACTTAAGCAATATCAACTAGATCCTCACATTTACATACTTCAATTGGAATAATCTTGAAGTAGCAAAAATGGTCCGTTAATGTTCTAATTACTAATATTTGATGGCATAGTCTAACCCGAATCTTTGAATATAGGAAAGTCCACATGAACATCAACAAAACCTCCTATTAGGACGTATCTGCACAAATATTGTAAGTATTAGGTCATCTTCGGTTCCATTTACGACAGTAATAGTTAACGATATCAGGAAAAACTCAACGAGGCGGTCATTGCTATGAACAAGGCTCTTCAGGTATGGCTATTCCCTTTACAAACATATTATTAACTATATCTTATTAACACGCTTTCACGCTCTAGGAAATAAATATGCAAAACATGAACGTTGAGCTCGTCGCCCAGATGTTCAAAAACTACCAATCCAATGTGCTATTTCATCTAGAAGGTTCGGCTATCTATCCATGTCATATAGCTCTTTTGCTAACATTAACCTAGAAACGGGGACACTACAGCCTCCATCATAAGATCACACCTTAAATTATCAACCACATGGAAGAGTGACACAATAAACCTTATTATATTTATTTATTTATTACTATTTTACGTCTACCTACTGTTATTTCATGGCAATACGACGGCATGTTCCGGACGTAAGCAACTGGCTGATGCCATCTTCCAGCTAACTCTCGGAGGTCAGCGATTACAGGTCCACTAGTGTCCGTGGCTTGCTGCAGGCTTTGCATCCGCGGGGACCATTGGGTTTCCACCGGCCATGGTACTTATCAAAAGTCACTATCTCCGGTTCTGGCTGCTAGAATGTGGCCCAACTCCGTTCGGGTGAGTCCATTGTAGCGGGAGACACAGAAAGGAGGTCCGGTGAGGACACCCGTCAGCGGTCCGTATCCTTTTTGCCTTCTCCATCATTCCTCATAGTCAAGATGTAGTCGGTCGCGGGTTAGGCTCCTGAAACTGCCATTCTGAGCTGGAGTGCGGCTTGGTATGTGTCCTTATTAGCCCATTTAATCCCACAAAAGATGTCTCTTGTTTCTTTCAAACCGTCGATGATCTTGCTCATCAATGTCTTTTCTGGCTTGGGTAACCGCCCACTGCATTGCTTTTTTGCTGCTTGACGTATAAAGCTCGCAGAGTCAGATCACCTGGGCTCTTTCGACAGATGTGGCAAAATGTCGCCTTTGGACAAAGGGGGGGGGTAACTTGAACTCAAAGGTACCCCCCGAGGGTTGTAGGAGGGAAGGTTGTTATGCCGTTACTTCGGTTTCGGAGGTGTTACTGGCCCATATACAGCGCCCCGGACACATTAAAACCACGAGTGTCTCGAGCGGAGGGCATTCAATATCAGCTCAGTAGTTAAACCGGCATCGTATAATCACAGTGCTTCATGTAGACATTCAATAAAGTCAAGTGAGTCTAAAGCCTGATTAGCCGGGTTTTCTTATTAAGAACGTGCTATCGTATTGTTGCGAAATAACAGTAGGTAAACGTCAATTATGGTTCTCACTAAGGTAGACGTTAAAGAGTATAAATAAATAAGACGAGTTCTACTTGGATTGTTGGACGTACGCCACACACCATGACCTACTTTGACCCAAATCCTCGACAATTAACAAACAATCCTGTCGAACAGAACTCCAGAGATGCGTTTAACAACATATCCCATCATATCAGTGACGGGAGAGAGGAGGAGGAACCTGGATACTCGCGCCTTGAAGGGTCGAATGCCTAGGCCATGATGTCAGAGACGTATGGGAATATGGGGCAAAGACGCGCCGCTGTTGACATATAGGACAATTTTTGTAGTGCCAGGGCAGGCCGTCTAGTAGTCCGCATAGACGGTCAGATCTCGTGATACGATGGGCAGCGACATTCGCATGTTGCAGACAGCTACGCTTTGGACTTGAAAACCTCGATAGTGTCTAGTTTTGAGTATGAGGAATCCTGTGGGCGACCAAAATGTTATATGAGTCTTCACCACTAGTGGAGTATCGTGACGATTTAGTTGTATAAATTAGTCAGCATTTCCTAGGATATATGGTCTGCGTAGACTCCAAATTTGTACACATGTACTTTTATACATGAGTACAATAGTATGTAATGAATGATTAGGTTAAAGCAGAACTTCTGCGACCCAGACCTGATTCGAAAAACAGTCTCGCGAAAATAATCGACTCTTAACCAAATTCAGGGGTGATCTTCCGTAGCTTTGTGATAAATTGAGCACAGAAATCAACACTAAAGTCAAAGATTAGATCAACAAAAACATCACAAACTTATGAAAGTGCAATATAATGATAAAAATCAAGCATCAGGCAAAATTATGGTGGTGAACCGTCAGGAAATATATGTGTAGTTATTTTCAAAATAGTGACTATTCCAATTCACATTTGTCCCGTATCGAGTCGAAAGTACTACCTAATTATTATGTGGTTTATCCCTCCATAAGATAAATTCACAGCCGTCGCGAAACCCTCACCGTTTGCTTTGCCATCGCGAAATTTGGAGGGGGACAAGGCTGAACTTAAACCTTAACCCACCAAACTACCAGCCTTACCACCAGCATCACAAACCTTTTTCTACCGCTTCAAACATCGCGCGGTCAACTCGAAAGTATACGATACGATATTCTACAATATGGCGCCCAGCGCAGTCGATTCTACTGCCATGGACGTGGACATTGATCCGCGCAAGCTGCCTCCCCAGCGCACATACCCTCCGGTCAAGCTTCACCCAGTGCGCGAAGCCAAAATCGAAGACGCCGTCCCGATATATAGCGAAGACCGTAGTAAGGCCAAAAGCATGCCTTCTGGTAGCGCCGCAATTGTCATTGACAATGGTATGTTTATATCCGTTAAGATCCAACAGATCAATACATCGCTAACTAATTTTGTTCGGATAGGCTCATCTACAGTGCGCGCCGGCTGGTCCTTTGATAAACGCCCGATCCTCAGTCTCCCTCCGATTTTCAGTAAATACCGTGATCGTAAAATCCTGAAGACTTTTTCCTTCGCTGGCTCTGACTGCTACGCCGACAATAGTTCCCGATCTCATATAAAGAATGCCTTTGAATCTGGTACTGGCATCATAAGTTCATGGGACACTATGGAACACGTCCTCGACTATGTCTTCCTCAAGCTCGGTATGAATGACATAGATGGATCGATTGACGTACCAATTGTCATGACAGAAGCTGTAGCCAATCTTGCCTATAGCCGCAAGAGTACGTACTATCCAAGTCCCTTTCTTCGTTGTATGAATCGTATCTAACAGCCATATGTATAGCTATGTCCGAGCTTGTCTTCGAATGCTATGGTGCTCCTTCTTTAGCGTACGGCATTGATTCTCTATTTTCGTTCAAACACAACAAGGGCTCTACAGGCCTTGTTGTTTCTTCTTCATACACATCCACACACGTTATTCCAGTCGTAAACTCAAAAGCGATATTATCACAGGCCACCCGTCTAAACTGGGGCAGTTATCAGGCAGCGGAGTATCTTCTAAAGCTAATCAAGCTTAAGTACCCAACGTTCAATGGGAAACTCAACTCATCGCAAATGGAATATATGCTCCGGGACTTTGGCTACGTCTCTACAGACTATGACAATGAACTTGCCCACTATCTAGAGTGGTCTGGCCTTGAGGATCGTGATATCATCATCCAATACCCATACACAGAGGAGGTCATCATACAAAAAAGTGAGGAGGAACTGGCGCGCGTGGCTGAGCGTAAAAAGGAGAGCGGCCGCCGACTACAAGAGCAGGCGGCCAAAATGCGCCTCGAAAAGCTTATACAGAAAGAGAATATGCTAGATCACTACAGATCAGTACAAGCAAAGCTACAAGACACCAACAAAAAGGACACAAAGAGACTACTGGATGACAACGAGCTCAAGGACGAAGCCCATCTCGAAAGAACTATTCGCGACCTTGATAAGGCCGTTAGAAAGGCACGGACAAAAGATGTTGGTGGCGCAGACGAAGAAGAACAGGCACCTCCAGTATTCGATCTAATCGATATTCCAGACGACGAGCTAGAAGATTCCGATATCAAGGCTAAGAAGCTACAAAAGCTAGCCAAGGCCAACTATGAAGCTAGACAACGTGCCAAAGCTGAAAAGGAGGCAGAGAAGGCCCGTATTGCCGAGGAAAAGCGCTTGGATGATGAGCGTCGCGAGAACGATATAGATGGCTGGATTGGGGAGAGACGAAGTGCCCTGCTGGACACTCAACAAAAGATCAAGGAGAAGGAGCGCCTCAAGGCCGATATGGGTAACCGTAAGAGTCTAGCGTCACAGATCCGCATGAAGAGCATCGCCAACCTCGCGGCGGATACGCCTACTAAGAAACGCCGCCGTGGAGGCGACGACGATGACTTTGGTGCCAACGATGACGATTGGGGTGTCTACCGCGACATTGCAGACCAATCTGACGAAGAAGAGGAGGATCTTGTCGGCAAGCTGTCTGCTCTCGAGGATGAACTGCTGCGTTTCGACGACGACTTCACCTACGAAGATACACAGACCGCCAAGACCGACTGGAGTAAAAGCCTGCTTCACGCATTCGAGCGCGGCCCTCGGCCCTTCGATGCCAACTCCGCCGCAGAGCTTAACCAAATCCACTTCAACGTCGAACGTATCCGTATTCCCGAAGTTGTCTTCCAGCCCTCCATTGCCGGCATCGACCAAGCAGGACTCGTACAGATAGCCGGTGACATCATCAGCCAGCGCATGTCGGGCCACGCAGCACGCGTCGATCTACTCAAGGACGTCTTTTGTACCGGCGGGAACACCATGTTCCGTGGCTTCTCCCAGAGGCTGGAAGATGGACTTCGCGCGCTTCTAGATGCGGGTGCGCCGCTCAAGGTTCGTATGGCACAGGATCCCTTGGAGGATGCTTGGAAGGGTGCGGCGGAGTGGGTTGGTACGGATGCTTGGAAGGCGACTACTATTAGTCGTGCAGAGTATGAGGAGAAGGGCTCGGATTATATTAGGGAGCATGATATGGGTAATTCGTACATCCCTCTGTAAATGGATTCTTTGTGTTTGTTCTTCTCTTTGTTGGCGAATATGGATTTACGATTAGTGTAGGTTTTTCACTTTTCTCTGTAGTATCCATGTGTGCAATGTCTTGATAATAATCCAATAACTATTTTTATACATTCAGAGTACACAGTTATATCACAAGATTTTACAGTACCATAAAGATTTTTGAACATGCTTTGGTATTTAACCCTACTTTGATCTTGTATCTGGCTACATTCAATCCGCTTAGAGCTTTCTAAACGGTAGAGAAAATAAATAAAATTTCGCCTGCACCGTAGCTTCTCCAAAGCCATAATATTAAAGAACAACCTGAACGCCTTCGCCAGAACATCAAACTATAAAAACAGAGGGTTTTACCATCATCAACATCGTATCTCTTGAGGAGACGACAAACAAACCCTATACGCCCGGACTAGCTAGCTGCCCCCGGTACCATTAAATCCCGAAGGACGGCTTTACTAGGCCGTATGGTTTTCCTGGGCAGCCGCTAGACCCGCGACGGCCTGAGCCACCTGATCCATTGATGTCATCGGGGGTTTGGGGTCTCCAACATCCGTGATCATGGGCTCGCTCGGGGTTACTGCGGAGTTAGCAACGGGAGCAGGGTGCGGCGGGGCGACAGCAGCTGCCGTCTGAACGGCTTGGACCTGCGATGCCTGTTGGGCTAGTTGAACGGCAGCTTGAGCGGCCTGGGCGGCCTGGATGGCTATCGAATGCTGCGGCGGCTGTTGTGGCTGTTGCTGCGTTTGCTGATGTGGCGGCTGCTGTTGCTGTAGCTGATGCTGTTGCTGGTGTGGGTGCTGTGTGTGGTGCTGTTGATGGTCGAGGTTGAGGCCAACAGGTGGAGGCGGCAGATTCTGACCGACTGATAGAAGACGGCCCTGTAGATGGATACAATAATCACGAAGAGTATGGTTCTCGTTACGCAGTTCCTTCCACAGCTTTTCCATTTCAAGAAAAGTGCGGTTTTCCTCTTCGAGTTTCTTGATGTGGTTTTCTTTGCGCTGGCGGAACGCTCTCTAAAATATCACCACCAAAAAAAGTCAGTTACGTAAGATCTTATGAAGCAGAGAATTGGCGTATGGGTGGACAGGGCAGAAAAAAATGCATTGATCGTTTAAAAAAAAACACCACTCCTTTTCCCCCCATATTTTTCTTTGCTGATTCACGAGATTGCATCCATTCCCATCAGCACATTTACGCTGTGGGATTAATGCGGCTCGCGATGCAACTTTCAATTGATGTCATTTTTACCGGCGATAGCCACAACCACTACCGATCGCCTTTACTGCTATTTTGTTCTTCTATGGCGACATGACAATGACAATACAGACAGGCAATATCAATAAATTAACCGCTTGCCTGAGAAAACAGTATGACACAAGTACAGCTTTGCCTCGTGTGTCACGTTTCTCACGTTACGATACGTTGCTCACTCGATGGAATGGCACGCTGGAGACATAATACGGGGTAGAGAGTGAGTAAACTAACCTGGGCAGCTCTGTTCTGGGCAGCACGCTTGGTACTAGATAGCTCTCGCTTGGAACGGTGTCTACCGTCGTGGATATGCTCCATGCTGGCAGCATTACCCATAGCTGTACCAGCCATATCAACCATATCAGAAGACGCGGGCACAGGCATCAGCTGGGATGGCGCAGCGGGAATGGACATCGGCGTGGACATCATGGACGCCTCGGGAACGCCTAAAGACACGGTAACTGGCAACGATTGGATCGGGTGTGGTGCTATGGGATCGGCATCCCGGAGTTCCGGATGGAGGTGGAAGGCGCTCTCAGACTGAGCAACCACGATATTAGGAGTGCTTTTGGCCTTGTGTGTTAGATGTGTTGGCGGAGCAGCTGTGGCGTTGCTTTCTAGGCTCTGTAGAAGCTGAATGT
This sequence comes from Davidsoniella australis, assembly GCA_009806335.1. Taxonomy (NCBI): domain Eukaryota; kingdom Fungi; phylum Ascomycota; class Sordariomycetes; order Microascales; family Ceratocystidaceae; genus Davidsoniella; species Davidsoniella australis. Next base: position 35,770 of record RHLR01000119.1, read on the forward strand.
CGGCCTGAAGCTGCGAGTCTGAAGCGGAGTTAGTCATCCTGTTGAAAGCAAGCTCTGTTTTTATTGGTTCGGTCATAGCTAGTGAGGCAGATGAATGGGCCAGAATATAGAGTCGAAGAATTAGCAGTTTTTTTTGGGGAGGTTTAGAGATGGCGCAAAAGCTTCTTTCAAAATAAAGCGCCCTGGTGCCTATCGCAAGTCTTGATTTGGCGGTCAAATGGGCAGAATTATTTCATGGGCAGATTGCGCAAGGTGGAAAATAGAAAGATTTTAAAGAGGGAAAAAAAAAACGGAGAAAAATGTATTGAGCAAGGCTGGCTGGTCCAATTACTTCACCAGACTAGGAGGGCGCGGCTACAAGCACAGAAAACTTTGGAGAATCTTTCGACTTCTTGGAGCTAGTTGCAAATTGGCACCAACGGAACTTGATGAAGGAGAAATCAACACGAAGAAGAAGCCAACAGCGCAGTACTATTCAACTTTGCATATTGAACTAGAACTTCCTCTAGACAAAAGATAGTGGCAGGGGAAATAAACATGACAATAACAAACACGAACTGCAATAAAGGAAACGGCACTTGCGATAAATCAGGGAGGCATATTTCCGTATTTTGCAGTTACTCGTACAAAATCACAATCCAATTTCTCTGCCTCCACTGTGACGGAACAAACAGCGGTTATGTTCGACCTTGTTCTTGTTGTCGCATCGCATCGCATCACGGCGCACTTCAGCCGAGGAACGAACAATGACTTGTGCATGGATGATGGTGGGCTTTGGAAAGCGCTATTGCTGGCGAGCGGTTGGCACTTTGTTTGATACGCCATAAGCCGTCACAGCTATGGCTTGGTCAATGAGAAGGTGGCTTGCATCCATTTCCAAATGAGGTGGTTGGTTGGTTATTTTGATGAAGCAAAACTATCAGCTCTCTCTGCTGAATTCGGAGATAGATGGTATGTATATCGCGTAAGAACCGCTTGGTGCTTCATGATGATGCGATAACAAGCTTGATCCAAACATATAGCTCGTGATTAGAGCTGGAGCTAGCTCCAGTATCAAATCAGCCTAATAGAAGACAAGACTAATTTTCATGATCGCACGTATAGCTACAGTAATAACCTAGTCCTTGACGGATCAGTAGCAATTATTTACAATCACAACTCAGCAGCAAAGACCACAACTTGGACGAGATGATATATAGGTAGAATTTCGCAGGATGTAAGTCAAAGGTGATGTCCAGGGAAGCTATTTGGGCGGTGAGTATCAAAAGGCAGATTGAGTGGGTGAGGACAAAGGAGAGAAAGCCTTACTCAGCAAGATATACGAGTTTTGAGCAGTGAAAGTATCAATCACTACGGGAAAGGGACTGGAGAAATTTGGTGTAAAGAAGGAAAAGGGAGAGCTAGATATATACTGACCTTTCTAATGTGTTTAGTAAAAGTTTTATGTGCTAACGTTTTCTTGGAGTTTGGGGTGGTCTTTTGTAATGCTGTCGATTCAACGATTATCGATGGTAGAATACAGTTGAAATGGTTTGTCAGCAACTTGCAGAAGTTTAGACGGCTTCGGGGCTTTAAGTACCAAAATGGAATAAATAAAAGCACAAACCAGAGCTAGGGTAGTGATTTCAACATAAAATAAGGGTTAGTACACGTTTATCTAATGTGATTACTAATACAATGTCATCTCGACTTTTTGCTATTGACTGATCGGGATTTTTTACCCATCCAACCTATTAATTATTTTCCCTAGCCATTTACAGCCGGTATATCCGTTCTCTATATCATGGCAGATGACCCTACAGCCTTTTGGCTAATATTGATTTATCATCTATCTACCTTAATCACTGTTATCATTACTTTGAATATACGACTCCGGGCTGGTTTCGATTTGATTTGATTATATTTATCGTCTACCTGAATCACTAAGATTATACGACGCCGGATTGGATACCGGACAGATATTTAAAAGTCCTCCGCTAGACAAACTCAATAGCTTTGTATGTGCGGGACGACACCGTCCCCTAGCCCCGAAGAACTAGTGGTCCATACCTCCACTAAGAGCAACAAAAACAAATACAAAAAAGAAAAAAAA
>RHLR01000120.1:0-37590 GCA_009806335.1 Davidsoniella australis
GTCCCCTTTTGTGTTTCCTTTTTGTCCTCTCTACTAGATACATAGCACCATAACAACGCCGCTGATATCTGGACAAGACGGGACGCCCTAGACAAGCATAGCTATAGGACAGATCAGAAGATGGTTCAAGCGTTGCCTTACCCATCATCCTTTTCTGTTGTATTTATCTGATATATGTTATATATATGCCCAGAAGAGCTTCAGATCTCACAGGAGTCCCGGCTCTACATATAAACTGTGTGATGACGCCCGTGACAGCAGCAAAGCCGTGCCCTAAAGAAGGGAAGAACAAGGCCTTCTTTTGTTTCTTGGCTACTAACTGATTGTTCGATTTTTACTCTTTGAACTGAAAAGCCCTAGGAGATGAGGAGCTTAGAAGATATCGATTTTTTTTTGTACATATCTATGACGTATGAATACAAACGAGGTTGGGCCCTTGGCTTACCAAATAAGGCCAAAATGCACTTGGCCAAAAGATCTTGTCTTTTTCCCCTCTTTGAATAACTATCCTTTTGGGCAAGGGAATAAGAGCATATTTAAGGCTATAGAGAACCCACGTAAGGCTCCTCTTGATAGATAGTGAAAGAACAGAGAATCACCGAAGAAATAGAAATATGCCCGTTGAAGGCTGAAATTGGAGTAAAAAGGGGGAACTCGGCTGGAACATCGCCATCTACATGTAGTTTGGTATGATGAGCTTTTTGTTTTCTCTGTATAGGGAAAAAAAACTCTACTTCTAGCAATATTCTGTGATATTTGCTACTTGATAAGATTGAGTATACGTTTTGTTTATTTACATCAGCCATACTACACGATGATGGTAGACGTTATAAACGATATCAACGACGCTGATAATCAACGGCAACGGTAAAAGCCACAGACAAGCCCAAACATTTGTTTATTTTCCACTTATAAATGAGAGTCTCGTATTGGGTTTCGGCTTGCACTACAATCATGTCCATGTATAGAAACATGTGTATCTGTACATCTGAACTTGTAAGCACTGTAAGCACTATAAGCTTCCTTAGGCACTGTCCCGAGATTAGATTTGCAGCTAGATCACGCTTTATATTCGCCCTGTGCCCGGAGATGTAGTTCCTGCATTAAAAAACTTGACTGGTTTGGCGTTGATTTACATCTTTTGGTATTTGTTTCTAGGGCCAAACTCAAAAGCTACAGATGATAGATAACCTGGGAAAGCCATAGCAATTCTCAAGCCACTGAACGTTGATAGAGTGACATCCGCAAAAAAACAATAACAGCATGGTCCCTGGAAAATATGAAGTATCTGTAGACATGCTTGGAAGTCAATAACAAGTAAATGCGCATTGTTCGCTTTGTCACATCGAAAACGACATTGGCGGAGCTATTTCTTTATTGCGATATTGTGTTAGTTTCGCTGAAATTATCAAAATATCACGAGAATTTTCTTTCTTTTTAGCAGGGGAACTGAAAAAAAGATAACAGGAAAAAAGTCAGTTTAAGCAGAAATCTGGCACAGAACCATGGTAGAGACTTTCATATTCGTTTGTATAGTTGTAGTCTTTTGGCCACTGTATAAAACAAAACAACCCGTCTTTCGAACTTTGATGGGGGAAGCTAACACACCAAGTATTTTTTTTAATTTTTTTAATTTTTTTAATTTTTAATTTTTAATTTTCTATTTTATTTTTATTCTTTCATTTTGTCTAGTCAGGAACCCAGATGCTAAACAGCCTACAGGATCAAGCCAAGTTAAAAAAAAGACATAACAATCACAGTGCAGTATAGTATACTACATAGTACATTTGCATGTAATCTGTCTACTACTGTGTGTAATCTTCCCATACAAAAGGACGCGCCTGTCTTTGCTCCGCCACGGTCTTGTTTTAGTTAGTGTCGTCGTGCATAGCGTGTTTTAGGGCTTCTTTTTGCTTTTTAGGAATCATTGCTGACATTAGTCGGTACTTCACGCTTATATGGTGTGAGTATGAGGTTTATAAGTACTTTTCTCTCTTTTTCTTTTTTTTCTGTTCTATTATTTTCTGCTCGCCTAGGCTTGAGACAACAGCATTCTAGTCGTTTTCTCTTTCTATTCTTTTCTTCTCTCTGCCGACCTTTGGCCTTACTATTGGAGGATATATGTAGATGATGAATATTGTGCTCTCCCTTGCAAGTCAAGTTTTCTTTTGTTGCCTAGGTTTTATTTTCGCCCGTTCAGAGTTGAAGCAAAAGGGACAGTGAGATTCAGCTTACTCTATATGTTGATTATTGGAGTCGTTCTTATTTCTCTTTGGTGTCTGAATATTAAAAAAAAAACCGGTCCAATAATTCATCGATTTTCACTTGCAGAAACTACCCTGCCGTCAGAACCCTGTACCGTGCAAGGCACAGTATCACACACGGCGAATCCCATCCAGGCATGAGCGCCCCGCTCTTTCCTTCTTAGTTTTTAGTGGAAGGGTAGAAGGAACAGGAACGACTATTTGCTTCACATGAATTAGAGATCGCAGGCAGAGGAGAAAGAAAAAAAAGAAAAGAAAAAAAAAAACTCCAAAGAAAGGAGAGCTTTGTGTCGTATATTGTTATTGCTATATCATATAATTATAGACATCTACTGGTGACTAAATCGTAGCAAGAGAATCCAAAGAACAACTGGTTGCTTGGACCTGACCGGCTAGCGTTACTGGTTAACAGAAGCCCTGTACATTAAAATGGATGTGGTCTATCTATTCTACGATTTTATCATATTTGCTGCTCATGCTCATCACACGAAATATTTATTTATATTTATTTTTTGGATTTATTATTATTTATTCTTGACTTGTGCTTCGCACTGGCTCGCAAGTGAACTGTCAGCCAGAATTCTGATACAATGCAAATCACAGCACCCTCTATTATTATTATTTCTTGATTATTTTTATTTATTTTATTTTAACTATGCTGGTTCGGGGTGTAGTTCTTTTTCATTAACAAAGTAGTCGCAGTTACTCTTTTCTTTTCTTTTCTTTGTTGTGAGTCGTCTTTCTTAACTCTTTTTCCTTTGGCCCCATTCCTACTGTTTTTGGACGTTCCTTTCTTGTTTTTCTTCTTCCTTTCCTATGAATGGTAGTTTCTACTTTTTTGTAGTGAGGAATTCTCAGTCTATCTTGGCTCTTTCTTAGCTTTTGCAACTTCCTCTTCTGTCTATCTATCTCTCCATTCTCCATCGCCTGCTGGAGTAGTTGCGTAGAACGGCCTCTCCTTGATCTGTGGGTTCTTTTTTTTTTTGTCCTTTCACTCTCCTTCTGATTTTTCTTTCTTATATCTTTTATCTATCTATCCTCTCCCTCAAGGCTTTAAAGACCTTCTTTCGACACCATATTTAGAGTGGCGTGGCTTGCGGCATTCCACAGCATTCTTTCTACTCCAATAGAATCTCGCGATATCTGCATATTGAACGACGACTTGAACTTTGACATCTTCCATATAATACGAACTAGGAGGACCCGAATCCCTTGTGCTACAGCACCCGATCTGTCGATATTTCTTTATATTTTGCGACTCGACCAGGCACGACTTCTTTTGCCTCTTGATCTGGCCTCGCCTGTTCCGCCAGCCCTCATGATCTGATCTAGCACCGTCTATCTTTCTATACAATCGAATACCCTTACTTAGTGGCTCTCGGTCTCTCGATCCACCGTTCTTGGCCGCGTCTTGACGACGCTGGCTTCACTCGGCTTACCGCACTCTCTATCAATCGCCTCTCGGATCTTGCTCTTCTGGAATCACCACTAAAATGCTGCGCCCTGCCACTCCCGTTTCAGTGCTTTTGCTGGTGGCCTTTGGCCTTTTGGTGCTCTCCGTTCTCTCTACGCCGATTATAAAAGCAGTGCCGTTGGGCACATTTGCCGGCTATAATTACGGTGTCTTTGGCTACTGCAATGGAGACGACTGCAGTGGCATTGAAATCGGGTACTCAGTTAGTAAGTAACAACTACCTAATTAACTATCAAGTCCATAAGCTCGGGCTAGCCCCCATAGTCTTATTATTTCATACTAACAGACCTATAGCCAAGGAAACAAACAGCAGTTCCGATTTCAACCTCTCCGGCAGTACTCGTGATACCCTAACGACCCTACTAATCGTACACCCAGTGGCCGGCTTCCTAACCCTCGTAACCCTCGTCATGGCCTTTGTAGCTCATCTACACTCGCCTGCTCACTCTGCGCGGTACTTGCTTGCCGTCGCCATTCTGAACTTCCTGGCCTTCTTGGTCTCTCTGCTTGCCTTCTTAACCGATGTCCTCATCTTCATCCCTCATCTGGGCTGGGGCTCGTACGTTGTTTTGGCATCGACTATCTTGCTTGGCCTTGGCTCAATTATGACTTGCGCCATGCGCCGCACTTTGGTCAGCCGCAAATCACGAAAGAAGCGCGTTGCTGAACATGCTGAGATGAGCGGTGAAAACTACTATAACCGCGAGAATGCCATCAAGGCCGCCAATGTCGAGCCTGAGTCAGTCCCAACTGTACCCGCCTTCACTAAGGGAATCGCTGGAGATAAGCCTGCGGATGGCCTGCCGGCCTTTGCCACCTTAGAGAGCCCCAAGAAGGCCCCCAGCCAGGCCAGCGATGATCGTGTCCCGCTTACTTCGCAGAGCCCTCTGCAGAGATCGATCTCCGCCAACCAGCCCAACGATATTACCCGCCCCCCATCGGTCAACATGGGCGGCTACGGACCCCAGCGTACCGGCTCTGTTCCTCCCCAGGTCGACCAGTACGGCAATCCTATCGATAACCAGCAGAGCATGTACAACGGAAATCGCAACCCCTCTTTCGACCGTGTCAACTCGCACGGTCGTGGAGGCTATGGTGGAGGCAATGGCCGCAGTGGCTACAACAACAGTCCCAACGGCGGCTATGGCCCTTCTTCTGTCAATGGCAGTCCTCCTAGACGCGGCGGTGGCCCTGGACGTGGCCGTGGAAACTTTGGTGGTCCCCGCGGTGGCTACAATGGTCCTAACGGCTCCCGCCAGCCTCCCCCAGGCTACCAGACCGACAACGGTTACGACCAACAAGGCTATAATAACATGCCCCCCAGCGACCCCATGAACCAAGGCTACGACAATAACATGAACCAGGGCTATAACAGCCAGAACTACAACAACGCCGGCTACTCTACCGAAAACTATTCCAACGATGCCTACAACAACAACCGCTTTAACAATGTCCGCCAAAACACAGCTCCTACGCCCAACAGACACAACAGCTCCAACGGAACCTTCGTCCCTTACACTCAACGTCAGCTCTCTATCGACAGCTACAATGCTCTCAAGGCTCAGAACCCCAACGCCAAGCCTCAGGACTTCGACTTTGGCACTGATATCAACAGCAAACGTGTGAGCCTACCCAGAGCCGAGTCTCCTCCTCCTCTGCCCGCTGAGCTTGAGCAGCTCGTCTCGCCCATGACCGACCCCATGGCTGGTGCCATTGAAATGGACGCCAGCCCCGCCATAATGCCCCCTTCTGTACAGCAGGCCAGCAATGCCCTCCGTGACGATGGCAGTGATGCGTCTGGAATGCCCAACCACCTACAGCAGCCTCGTCTAGGCGACGAAACCCGCCAGACCTTCATCAGCGACGTGAGCAAGTACAGCCAGGACGGCCCCGGTGTGACTGCCAGCTATATGCAGCCTAGCACTGCGAACGGATGGCCGTCTGCTATGCGTCCCTCTGCTCTACCCGCACCGTTAGCCATGGGCCGTCATCCATCGCCGGTCACAATTCCCGAAAACGAGGCCATGAATGTTGCCCCCCCCTGTAGCTTACTACGAGGATATCGACCCGCGCTTTGCTAACAATGCCAACATTACTCCGGCTCAAAACAATGGGATGATGATGCCCCCACCAGAGGTTACCATTGACGATATTTCCGCTATCGGCGGCCCGCGTAGCCCCGGAGCTGAATCGGATGTGTCGAACTTCACTTCTATTTCGCAACGGGGAATCAACCCTCGCTGGAACCCTAATGCTCCCCCAATGCCACCATTTGGAGGCAGAGGGCCTGGCGGTCCCCAGGGCCCCCCCATGAACAATATGCAGAACAATAACGTGAACGGAGGAGTTGGTCCTTCAGGCGGCGGCGGCGGCGGTCCGAGAAGACCTTCGCCGACTCAGCAACGTCAAGATATTCTGCTCAACAGCAATCCTGACTTTGCTCTTCCTGGACGGCGTTAAACTGTCGTTTAAATAAGAGAACTTGAAGTCTACTTCATGGCTTTCTTTTCGCACTCGTTTTGTCTTCTTCCTTTCATCTAATGTCTGCCGTTCTTTTTTTCTTTCTTGTCCTCCTTGAGTACATTCTTCATGTTTATTTCTTCTTACTATTTAAGACGATGAGATTTGAAATGCCTGTGTTGTTTTGCTATGGCTTCCCATCTGTTGATACCCAAATACTTTCTTTCTACATCCTTTTTTTTTTTTTTATTATCCTCGTTTGAAATTATCCTTCTATACCTTACCCTTATTATCTTTTTCCTTTTTGGGGCTTCATCTACACACTCCCAAGATGCGTCTACAAGCGAATTTGTTGCATATGCATCTACTTGATCTTTTTTATCTTATTCAATTCTGTGCATATTATTCAGTGGCCAATCACTAAGTGGCCCGTTTTTTTACCCATTTTTTGTTTCTCTCAGTTGTTCTTCATTTATTTTAAACTTAAACTTAGTCCTAAAAGAAAAGAATAGAGAAATAGAAAACTATTTTACATATCCTATATATAAATGTCTAGTGATTTTTATTTTCATCTTGTGACATAATTCCCATTGAAAAAATTCGGCTCCTCGCGTATTCCATCCAAGGTTTTGTTGAAATAATTAGCTAGTAAGGGTTCACGGTTTACCTCCCAAATTGGGCTGTCGGTGTTAGGAGCCGACTCAATAAGCGGGTACGCAGTGTTGCACAGGTCATGTGACGAATGGTGTAAGTCAACGACATATTATCTGATGGGAAGGCAATATTTACTTAATACTGAGAGTACTACTAGAGAGATATTAAACTGGATATTTTCTGCCTTGCCATACTATCTAGAGGTTACAATTACTACAATTCCTAGATAGAAGAAATAGGTATCTGCCTATACTAATACTAATAAATTTGTTTATTTCTGCCTAAACACCATACTATATACTCTCACGATCCCATGCTATACCTCTTGACAAAAGTAGTTTCTCAAGGAGCCCACAAAAGATTTTTTTTTTGAAGCACACATCACATGACTTCTTATTCTCCTTTTGTTTATTTGTTTTGATTCTATTCGATTCTTCTTTTATCATTGAGGAGAAAGAGAAAGCAGTCAGTTTTTTTCATGTTTTCTTTTTGGATAATTTTACAGAGAACTAAGATAGTGACTAGGAATAGTAGGTTTTTTTGTTTGGTGTAGAGTTGGCTCGCAGTGAAAACAAGGTGAATGAAATAAGGCTGATGAAAGAAACAGTTGTTAAATAATGGTGAAGTTTTTTAATGATGATACGTATCTACCAATGGTTGAATTATGGTGATGTATTTTCTGTAAAAGTTGCATACAGTGATAACTCAAGTATAACTTCCTTTTATTGTGTGTTGCTTCCCGTTAGGGGCTTTGCTGGTGCTTTCGTTCCCACAAAGGTTTGCGCTCTAGCCAATACTAGCTATCAAATCTGGTTGTTTGTTGCTCGGTGCGTTGTGGATTTCTGTCCTTTCGTCGGAGGTAGTAATCTCTATTTATCATCAGATGTTTCTGCAGTGTTGTTTTGGGTTGCTTTATTTATGTTTGGGGCCTGTAGGCGTTTCGTCCCTCAAACATCACCAATCTTTTTTCTTTTCATCTTTGTCCAAGAATTCAATACGATTTGCACTCGACTTCAAAATCACAACAGTACATCGAACTCGAACTCTAAACCATTTTATAGATACTGTGAAATTATCACCAGAGACGAATACGGCAGCTTCTGTACTCAGCCACGACCTTATGCCTCTAGACACGAAACCTGCTATACTATTGTTGAGTTACCCCCACAAGATGGTGCGTCTCTACATATACTATATACAGAACTAAGCCCGTTGTTCTGTATCTATTGTACTGACTGACAAGTTCCATCTAGATTGACATATGCCTCAAGCTAGTGTTCCCTCCTCCTGGCTTCGATGACTTGATGCCACGCTATATCGATGCTACCCAAGAGGCAAAGGCTCTCCACGCCGGTCAGCCTCACAAAGCACCACCCAATACTTGTAACAAGCTACTAGAAACCCAGGCTTGGGTCATGGGCAACAACGAGCTACCTGCCAATCGCAATGTTTACCTTGAGTGTCCCCAGGCAGACCTTCGATTGGCCTATCTGGATGCCGGATGGTGGACCCGTGTGCCGGTAAGTTGACCTATTGAAATTAAATTGTGGGCTAGATTTTTGTGCGCAAGGTACTGATAAATACCACAGGGAAGTGAATTACATGACCCATATCTCTCTCTAAGGAAGCCTAGTAAAGGAAGTCACCATGGCGGGCCTTCTAATGTCCCTCCTTCCTTTTCCGTGTGGGACAACCAGCCTATCCCACCCTCTATCCCCCCAAAAATTCCAACCTGGAAACCTCTGTCTTCTTTTTCTTTTTCTTTTCCTCCTCACCCGCAACCTCCATATTCTACTTCATCTTCTGCTTCTACCATCCGCACTGCCATCAACCAATCTGCTCGTAAACGCATCAAGCTCAAGGAGCACACTCTTTCTACCATCAACGGCTTGCACAATACAAAATCTGCAAGCCATCCCTTCTCATCAATTTCGTCATTTCATCAACTTGTCAAGGTATGTTCATTACTTCATCACTACTCATCCATCATTCTTGTCCCGTATCATCCTTCATCCAGATTTCTAGCCTGGGCATTCAACTAATTGTCATCTAGCCTCAATTGGGTCAGGTTGACCAGTTATCTCATTCTAAGGATAGAGTTGTCCTAGCCCATCTTGCTAACTGTGGAGATTCTTTTGTCTATCCCACCACCAATTCAATATTGCCATCCTCTAGCCAGGTTTCTACTCAAAAAGAATCACGACTGTTCAGAGCCAAGTCCCGCCTCAGTTCTTACATGCCATTCATTGCTACTCCGCAGTCTAGTAAGTAGTTCGTTCCACGATTTTCTTAGTCTTGAATACTCGTGAAGGAGATGCTAACTCTTTATTGCCACTGGAAACTTAGATTCCGAAGAAAAAATATAGATCTTTGTGGATCTTCCCTCATAATTACTACTGCTCAGTTTCTTTGCTCCGCTAAGACTCTATACCTCAAGTAGTGTAAGTTTATTGCCATCACGACCTCTTTTTACCTTATACTTGAGTTCGACTGAGTGTAAGGACTTGCTATATTGGTAAATTAGTCTTCGCGGCGGGTTTGAGCCAACTAACTATGCCCTTTAGTGAAATATCTATCGACTCATAAAATTAAAAGACGGCCGATTTTCAGACTAGTAAGTATATGAACCAGTCATGGCATTATATACATTGAATGCCATAAAGTTCTTCTTATACTACCATTGGCCCCGTCTTTATTTTGCCCCACATTCACTTATAACGCCTTTTTCGGTAGCTTATTAGGACTTTGTATCACCGATAATTTAGTTACACTAGTCATATATATGCTAGGTTGCAACTGAAAAGCTTGGATGTAAAGACTCTTAATACCGACTTTGGCTTGTATACTGCCTTGTCCAACTTTCTTTTACTTCCTGCTTCAATATTTCCGAGCTTTTGCGATTATTGCCATACTGATTAACATAAAGCCCTAGACCACTCTGACTTCAGTTAGCGACTTGATCCGCATCTATCTTCTGATTCTGATCATTATCTTTACGGCTATCAACTTGCCGATATCCTTTCTTGTTTCCACCCTCTTCGTCGTGGAGCAAACCATTCCAGTTGCTAGACCACAGGCGCAACTGTTTATTCTGCATCTTTGCCGTTATCAAGCATTCATCACTATTCTCTGCATCTAGACTTGGCCTGAGACTAACTTTAGTTGGTATTATACTGGCAAATTGCTTCCCGAACTGATACTTCCACCCAAAAGAAATTCCCCAAGAACGAAAAGCGAGAAAACATTCAGCATCGTATACTCAGTCTTTTGTCTCAAGTTTGTCTTCTATTGTTGGTCTCTTTTTTTTGGTGATACAGCGAGCCAAAATGGAGGCAAACCAGCATTACAAGGCTGAAACCTCTCGCCTGAGGCATGTGACCAAGGAAGAGATCGATGCCGTCATGGATAGACTCCTCCACGCTCGGCTATCTCTCGAGTTCTACATGAGGAAGTACGGCTTCAAAGTTGTAGACGATATTTATCCCGGGGCTCAAGAGTCTTCTACCCAGGCTCCCCCTACCTTTGAAGAACCCGATTTGAGAGGTCCTGTCCTTGAAGGCCTTGGCTTCAACCCCACTCCTCACACGCCCCCTGTTCTTAGAGACTCTGTCTTTGAAGGTGCTGCCCTCAAGTCTGCTCCTCAGGCCCCTCCTACCGTCGGAGAGCATATCTCCAAGCGTCCTATTTTTGGGGGTCCTGGCTTCAAGTCTACTACCACTTTTCCTACACTTGGAGACCCTAGCTCGAGCGGCCCTTTTCGCGAAACATCTGGTTTTAACTCTACTCCTCGTGAGGCATCTTATAAGTTTGGGAATAGCCACTCAACTGTATCAGCTCTCTCTGCTAAAATGGCAGGCAAGCGTCCAGTCACAGACACGGGCTTTCAAGGACCTCCTCGCCAGTCTGTTTGCGCCCTCTCGTGCTCGCTTCCCTCTCACAGTACCTCACCTCGTGAAGAGCGCACTGCGCGACGGATAGCAAACTGGAAGGCTGCTAAGTCGGCAGCTGCTGCAACTATATCACGCAAGTCTAATTTGTCGACAGATGGCAAAGTCGGAAGTAAAGCTAAACTATCTGACAAGAAACTCTCTAGTAAGTCACTCTGTTATTCAAAGGAAAAGAGAAGCTCGCTGACTATCCAAACTCTCTAGATACTGTAAACGCCGAGGCAAAGGAAGTCTCGCTATCGGCAGGCTCAAAGGTTAGGGCGATGTTGATGTCAAAAGTAGGCAATAAGGAGACAAATCAGCCGAAGGCAAAAGGAAAGCCTAAGCTTGCAAACAAAGATTTAGAGGCCAAAGTTGTGCCGGCATTGAGCCACGATAATTCTGGGAAGCAATTTGGCTCCTGCCGTTCCACGGTCCTTCCGGTTTTGGACCACCAAAAGTCTAGAGACAAGAAACAAACGGCGGGTCGATATGGAGGAGACTCTCGCCCCCCCTCTTTTGTTTTCCCTTCTTCTTCTTCTTCTTCTCCTTTGCTTATTGCTTTCCCCAAACAATCTGCATCGCCTCTTCTTGCTTCGATGCCTCCCGATCCCAAGAGCTCCGCTTCAAAGCCACTCGCCTCTCAGCATCGTGCTTCTATGCCCTTTGCATCTCATTCTACTGGTGCCATGCCTCAAAGCATTCCCATCCGCACTCGTGCTTTGGGAGCCGCTTCGGGTTCCCAGGGTAGCAGCAACAAAGATAACAGCAACAACAACAACAGCGGTAACAACAACAGCAACATGCCTTTGGCCGGTAGCCCCTCCTCCTCTCGTCGTCGGAACCGACACTCTCGACGCCGTCGTAGGTCATCATCAAAGAGCACTCCTTACAACAGCGGCGTATCTGCCAACACCCCCACTCGGCCTGGTTTCTCCTATGATAACGGCCCGGGCTCTACTAATGTAGGTATGACTACTATTGCTTCTCCTGCCCCTTCTCATCATAGTCTAGGCGAGACACAGCCCGCTTTGGAGTCTGTTATAGAGACTGAGTCCGGTGAGGGTCCGTCATCATCCAAGATGAGTGTTTCGGCATTGGATACACTATCCACCGTAGCGGCCGGTTTTGCTTTGGCTGAAGGTTACGCCAGTCGCATAAAAAACCCAAAGCCTCAGGAACCAGTCAACAATTTCCAGTCCACCACAAAGGACTATAACATCTATGACGCCACATTCACCGGTGGTGAGCCTGCTTCTTTGTATTCTGTGGCCCCGCTTGCGCCTACACCTGCCGTTATCTTCGGCAATGACGATGGCAATAACGACGGCAATGCACAGTTCTCTACTGGCCAATCTAGTTTCTGGGGCATGGAACGCAAGGCAACTGCCATGTCCGGCCATGAGGGCATCGGCCCTGACAACACGGCCAACTCTACGTTGAGCAACGCACAAAACGGTTATGTGGGCCACACGGCCGCACCTGCCTTTACCTCCGTTGACTATTCTGCCGAAATTTCCGGGACTGCTATTTCCGATACTGTAAGTCAAAATAACAATAACAAAAACAACAAAAAACAAAAACCTACTGTAGCCCACCCACTCCTTTCAACTTACAAAGTTCCATCAACAATGCCTCTATATAACATAACCCCATTCGTTTCCAACCACCAGAACGCTAATATCAACATAAAACCTCATTCTCAACAGGGACGCATCTATCCTTCTGGCTCTAGCCATCATTCCAATAGAATGGCTCCTAGCGATGCCGCCTTTGCCAACATGGCCGGCATAAACTATTCCACCCAGACTCCAGCGAACCAGTCTCAAGCCTACACCACCCCCAGCGCCGCCTCACGCTCAAACCCGCTTCCTAGCCCATTCCCAACCCAGATTCATCGTCCCGAGTTCGGTTTTGGCCAGATTGATTCTTCTCATACGCACCACGCTCAAGGCAATATGGCGTCTGGTGATGGATATTATAACTCCGCCAACAACAACAATGACATCCAGTCTGCTATTAGTGCTGGGCCCCAGCCCTTCAACCAGCTTGGCATTATGCCATCTTCCTCCATGCCCATGGGGATGCAGACCCCCACTCGTAGCTTTTCGCAATATAGTGGTCAAGGCATTGTAGGTAGTGGCAACCGGTCGCAGCAGCCGCTTGAGTCTCAGCATGCTATGGGTATCACTTACGGTCAGGGTACCTCACTCAATCGGCAGCAGCCCGTGGCTCAAACAGCCCCTCTTGCAACGCCGTTGCCTACTCCGGCTCGGGATTTCCAACATACCCGTTGCTACTATTCTCACAAGTTCGAGCATGGCCAGAACCAGCATTGTGATTATTGCTCTTTCGAAGAAAACGTCCCGGAGTACGCAAAGAAATCTCTTGGAGCTTCTTGGCCCATCAACCAACAGTCCGTTGAAAGATCCAACCGAAGTTTGATGTTTGAGCCATTGGGCAGTGGTAGAATGAAGCCCCCGATGGCTAAAGTTGATAAGGAACTGGCTCAACGCCAAGCTGCCGCTATTGGTCCGAAACCCCGATTCGTGATGCCGATTCCTAACGCCCCATGGCCATATGGCATTGGAAAAACTGCTACCCAGGAGATGAAAGATGAGTTTACGTCCAAGGCTTGGCCGCTACACATGAGCTATGAAGAGATTCGTGTCATAGAGGAGAAGCAGAAGCTCTATCGTGAAGGGTTTTTCTCACCGACAGAAAATACATCCGAGCTATCGCCCAAAGATGAGAGGGCAGAGGAGGCTCCGATGACCTACCATCAACAGCCGAATGAGACAGACCAGTTAGCTGAATATCGCGCTAGCCCCGTTGTGTACCCGTTCGTCAAGGTAGACATGGGTTATGACGTTGGAAAGAGCCCCAAACTTCGTAGCTATACTTCTAGTCGCAACTTTAGTTCCGCCACTATGTTTTCACGTGGAAGCACTGATAGAACTAGCCTGACCGAAGCTTCTAGTTCTACTATGAAGAAAAACCCTTTCGGTGCTGTTGGACAGCATCTTGACGACCTTCGTTTGGCTTGCAAGAGCACAAACAAGTCAGAGGCCGCAATGGCTCAAGAGAAGCTTGGCATTGCGCGGGCTAAGATAGAGCAGTCGAAGGGTGATGAGGGTGAAAACTACCAGCGTCTGGGTAGCAAAGCTCTGCTTCCTGGTTCTGTCCCTGATGAGTATTAAGTTAAGGTGGGATTTTTTTCTTCTTTTTTTCTCCTGTGCTTTCCCTTTAGTTTGCTTCATTATCAAATGATACAAAGGTTTAGTCTCGTGGTGTTTGTTTGCCTTTTGCTTTCTTCCGCATTTATGTGGGAATCAAGGCTACATTTGTAGAGCAGTTTTGTGTTATTAGACTACCAGAGTTTGTGTTTCTTTTTTCAGCTTATCATTTTATCACGATTGGATGAAGGAGATTTGAATTCTTTTTTTCTTCTTGTCTTATGGCGATTCTAGGAGTGCAGACACGGTTTATGGACATGGTATTATGCTTTTACGATGGGAGGACGCTTGGAGATGATACACTTTGTATTGATTAGAGTTTATGCGAGGAGGAAATGATAATATGAGTTGTCTGTTTTTTCTTTTCTTTTATTTGAGATATTCAACTTTGAGTGATGACTAGCGGATTGTGTTCTATGTAGTTCTAACGCTGGGGAATGAATTGAAAAAGTTTATCTATAATTATGGTATGTTATGGTGGTACCAAATTGGGTATATGATGTGAGTGAGTTCAACGAAAACATTGTTTTTATAGAAAAAAAAAAGCAAGATTCTTTTTTTTCTTTTTTTTCTTTTTTTTTAATTTGTAGAAACAAAGCAAGTACAAGAGAGAGAGGGGGGGGAAGAAGAAGACAAGAGAGTCAAAAACGAGTACAGTTGAGTCATTGGTGAAAGATTGTAAGAGTTCTAGATGCAAGTCGTAGACATGCATTGGAGTTGATATATTATATTTGTATAACTAGATGCATGTGTACAGATATATGTATGTACATACAACGATGTATAGTTACAAGTAGTTGGATAAGCAAGAGAGCAAGCAAGACAGCAAGCAAAAGAGAATAATTGAAAGTACCGTGCAGGATGTGTGGCGTACAGGATGGATACTCGATGTATGATATGATGTGATGTGTTATGTACTGGAAAGGGAGAAGAAGAAAGTAGAGCACAGTGTAAGAGAGAGGAAGAGGTAAAAGAAAAAGGAGGAGGAGGGGGGTGAAATATGCAACTGAAATATTTTCCTTATGTATTGCCATATGCATCATGTCTGTGTCTAAAAAGGTCAAGTTGATGTACTGACTATCGTATATATATATCTATATTGTGGCATATGCATGTTATGAGTGTTAATGTGCGCTATGTGACAAGGCTAACGAGCTGATTGAAACAAGGACGGCAGACAAGACAAGACGGTGAAAAAAATAAGCACAAGAAAATAAGAACAGAAGCGCACATGAGAACATGCAGAACAAAAGCATGCGGAGATGAGTTGGCATAAGCACACAGGAAGCAGTTTGGGCGTTTTTTTTGGTTTCTTTTTTTTTCAGCTATTCTTTTTATGTTCTCTTCGTTTAGTTTCTCTTTATTTTATTTTTTAAAGTAAATACCGCACAGACCTTGATAGATAGAAAGATCGAGATAAGATCTGAGTAAGAGACAAGGAACAGTAGTAGAGAAAAGCAGAGACAAAAAACACATGTGTTATCGTAATTTTTTTCTTCTTTTGCTTGAGTTCGGTTGAACGAGCTAAAACACAAAGTAGTACTTCTTAACGAGGCAAGATTATATTATATTCTCACTCAAAGACTTGACGGAAGAAAAGCGGGAGAGGGGCTGATTTCTCGTGATACCAACTTCACAAGAACCGGTAGTAGTTTAGAGGAGTAATTTATTGGAAATATTCTTCAGCCTTCTTCACGATCTAATAAAAAAAAAGCTGGTGAATTGGTCTTGTTTTCTTGATAGATCCGTATATCAAGTATCCCATCATCGGGAAAAGAAAAAGAAGAAAAGGAACCACTAATAAACTTTCTCAATAGTTCAGTTGTTGTTGTATTTCCGGCCTCTGTTGATCGCCCGAATGCTTATTTCCCCGGACTTTTCTTTCTGTATTATTTGCGATTATTTTACTTGGCCATCCTAGTACTATCAGCTATCCGAACAGTGTTTTTCTTTTTTATTGATTTTTTGGCCAAGCCACTCAAAAGAACAACCAGCTTTTTGTTCTCCAAAAAGCGAGTTGCCGGTCAAATTAGTACTGTCCTTTTTTTTATTTTTAAATTTTATTTTATATACCTTTCTCTCTTTCTCTCTTTCTCTCTTTTTTTTCGCCAGTACAACGCTCTATTAAAACATATCAAAGAGCACAACAGCGTCACGCAAATCTTGGCTGCTTTCTCTTTGTTGTCATTACCTATTCCAAACTCTATACCTTGTTTTGCTTTCCTCTTTTATATTTGTTGTTCTTACTCAATTCGCTGGAGTTCTTGTGGTAGTAACTTATAGTAGTCACTGCGCTTGACCGTTGTTTGTTTATATTGTGCCCCTCTCCCCTCTATAAAAATCCACTTTCTTCATCGCCTAGCGGAAAAAACAAACAACAACCCCCGAAATTTCTCAGAAAAATAACATCAAGACGCAAAGGTCACATAACACGGAAGATATTATCAATCGTAGATTATCTCTTATTCATCACCCATTGTCAATTATTCGGCGCCAACCAGCCTTACACTATAGAAACCCACATTGATCTTATCTTTCCCTAGACATTCAATCGCGCCGGTTTTTATTTTTCCTGCTATCGCCACTATGGATTTTCCGACAGGCTCGTCGCAACAGCAGCCGCCATACTACGGTCCTGCTTCTGGTCAGCAGAATTTCACTCCATTCATGCAAATGAACGCTATGACGCCGTCTAGTGCAAACCCTCGCGGTTCTGAGGACTTTGTCCATATTTCGTCTCCTGTTAGTTTGCTTCGCTCTTTTTCTTTCTTCTCATTCTTCTCATTCTTCTCCATCACATTCCAGCACAAACTAGCCCTGTCCCTTGCCAATTCAGTAATAGCCCTGTTTGCCTGCTTTCTTGTCTTGTCTTATTGCTCTTCTTTGATCCGCTAGAGCATCGTCGTTCGTCCGCTCCATTCGCTGCCAATAATCCGAGACCGCAAGCATTTCTGCTGCTCCGTCCAACACTATCCACACCGTCATCGTCATCGTCGTCGTCACCATGGCTCTCTATAATTCCCATGTTGGCGCACTTGCTCACCCAATCTCTCTTTCTCTACAGGAAGTCTACGACACCTTCCCAGCCGCCGACCAGTACACCGCATCCAATCCCCATGGCCTCCCCAACTTCGGCTACGATGTCGCCGCAGTAGCTGCCGTCCAATTTAACAATGCTGCGCCAGCCGGCCCTAGCTTTGCGCCGCCAACGCCGCCTATCCAGTCGCATACCGAACACACACCGCCCAGGCAGCAATACGCTGAGTATTCCGCAGCCCCGTCTAGCTCCGTCAATACTGTCGCCACCAACGATGACCAGACCCCCATTCATCAGTTCCAGGGCCTGACCCCCCCCACCTGGAACTATGGCCTCTGCTTCTCAGGTACGACAAGACTACGAAAATATCTGCCCTCCAATCACAAAAGGCGCTTTCGCTAACTTTGTGTCCATCTAACTGCAGCACCAGCACCAACAACATCAGCAGATGCACATGCACAATGCCACGGGCGAACTGTTACACGATGACCCCATGAATCGCCGAGGCGGCTCCAACTCCGATGACGATGACATGACACCTGCCCAGACCCGGCGCAAGGCCCAGAACCGTGCAGCGTAAGTTGTTAGCTCTACCCCAAGTCAATCAGTTAATCACAAGCATAGCTATGGCCTATGTCTGGCCACGGAAGACTAACCAGTTGTCTATCTTTCGCAGCCAACGAGCCTTCCGCGAACGAAAAGAACGACATGTAAAAGAACTAGAAGAAAAGCTCGCCATTCTCGAGGCTGACAGCCAAAAGACTTCGTCCGAAAACAAGAAGCTACTGCGCAACATGGAAGATATGTATACTGAGAACAAGATCCTACGCGCAACCGGCGCTGCGAACGGCTTCGGTGGAATCACGACCACCGGTCCTCAAGTATACAACCCAGAGTCATTTTATGATAATATGCTAGCGCTACATCCCAACAAGGCTCGCAGTCATCGCATCGTCACGACAGAAACTGGCGAACGGTTGCTGGCTGCTGCTGCCACGTGGGATCTCATTGTCAGCCACGACCTCTATAAACGAGGTATGCTCGATCCAGCCGATGTGAGCGAGCGCCTCAAGACGAAAGCACGTTGTGACGGCCAGGGTCCCGTGTTTTGCGAAAGCGACATAAACCAGGCCATTACGGAAAGTGCTTATAGTACAGACGGTGAAAGATTGTGATGATGAAAAAGTGGCATGCTATCTACTTTCTATCTTTCTTTTCTTTTCTCATATTCTCTGGTTTTTTTTCTTTGTAAAATCACATATTGTTAGAGAACACTTATATGATCATTAGTGGTTCTTTTGTGCCTGTTTCTTCCCATCATAGGCTTTGTGTGTCACGATCATACACACATTGTTTTGTTTCCCTTTTTACGAATACCGGTGTTGGCTTTTTTTCATCTAAGCTTGGAGTTTCTTATTTACTTATCAGATTTTTTTCTCTTTGAATCTTAGCTATTATTATGAATTTAAGCCGAGTTATCAAATAATACAAATACAACGTATACAAAACTGAAGCAACAAGAATAGGATATGTTTTTTTGTGTATATCTTGGTATTCTTTTTTTTTAGTTTATCGTTTGGAAATTTTGATTTCAAAGTTATAACATTCTACGTAAGGAAAAAAAACAAAAAAAGAAAAAGAAAAAGAAAAAGAAAAGGAGAGCATGTAACTTCGTTAAATATGACAAACACAACTTTTGTGTGAACATGAGAAAAACTGCTTCAATCTAGAGAGAACATGAAGCGGAAAACACGACAATAATGTCCTTTTTAGGGGTTTTCATAACTTCTACGCCTTCTTCTTGATCTCATCCTGGCCCTCGACCCAGGGATGCTTGATAGTCAAACACCAGATATCTAGATAATCACAAATCGTGACGATGACATCCACGACAAACGACGAGTAGATACCGAGGGCAAATCCAAACATGAGGAACATGTAAGCGACCTGATAAACGCCATCTCCAAGAGCGCTAGGCCAGCCAAAGCATCCCGTACGAGCGAGCAAGGTGGGGCCGATAGAATCAAGGATACCGAATACCAGAGGCAGGCCAAGGACGTTGAAGTAAGGAAAGTCGAGCTTGACGAGATGAGCGGTAATCATACGGCCGACAGAGTAAGCGTTGATGAGACCAGCGAATAGCAAGAAGGGGACGAGGTGGTTGTATAGGATCACGGGCTGTAGGAAGAGATAGGCAACGATAAGGGACCAGATAACAAAGAAGGGTAGGAGACCGACGAGAGCGAAACGCGAGCGATCGCCGCGGGCACGACGGGCACGGATGACACTACGTGCGGCTTCGATAGTGTTGAAGACCATGACCACGGTACCCATGATAGTGTGCCAGCCAGTGAAGCTCAGCGTACACAGATACTCCGGCAAGAACTCCGGAGCTGGTAGACCGAGAGTAGCCAGCATGGGTTGTTTCCAGAAAGAGGCGCCGCCGAGGAAGCCGGTGGCGGCGTAGATGGCAACTAAGATGAGTACGCCTTCAACGGGTCCGTTGACGATGCCTAGCGTGAGGGTCTTGGTGTGGTATTCGTCCCACGTCTGGATATAAAAGGTGAGCGAGGAGAGGAATAGAGTGGTTACAGTCATCCAGCCTTGGCCCATGTTTTGCGTGGCGGCGAAGATGATGACTTCGAGGGATGTGTTGAGAGCGTCGACGCCGTGGTCGAAAAGTTCTCCGAGGGGGCCGCTTTGGTGGGTTCGACGGCTACAGGCCTAAAGTTAGCATGTGACTCGAGTCATATATATAGTAGCAATTTGAGTATCGAACAAGACATCGCCCCTGGGGAGATAGAAAGAATTCAAGAACACTTACGCCTGTGATCCGTCTACGGCATCGAATGTCTGGTATAGAAATAGGCCTGCCGCCCACGAGAAATACACCCACGGCGGACAATCTTGGTCCAGTGTCGGATTATACCATAGTAGAGTCAGGAAGTTGATGACGACGAAGCCAAACCCAGACAGCGTGATCAGGTTGGGCGCCATGCTCATGGGGAAGCACTTGATGACTACATTGGTATAGAACGGCTTGAGGATGTACTTGGACGTCAACGAATAGTCGACGCCCGAGTATTTGTACTCTTTGAGAGCCGGAAGGCGATCTTGGCGCACGTAGACCATTTTCAGTCAACTAGGTTTGTATGTGATAGATAGATAGAGAATGGGGGAAAAAATAAAGAAAAAGGTAAAGACAATATCCAAGATGAAAGGACAACTCGGACTTGACGAAAACAAAAATAGAAAAAAAAAGGAAGGATAGAAAATCCCGAGGTAGACCTGACAGCTAAAAGAAAGCTATTCGTCCTTTTATTTAGGTTGAACTCAACTGAATCTCAAAAGAGAGAGCTTTCTGCTTTTTAGCATAGAAAAAATAAGAAAAACCCCCCATAAAATGTGCAAATTAGGAGAAATATGGTGGGGAAATCGACAAAAAAGCCTTCTTAGTATGTCTGGGATTTTGACAGTTTTCTCTTTTTTTCGCGGATGGAGATGGAAATTATAGTTCTTTTTGTTTTTCTTTTCCTTCTTTATTTTTGTTGCGGTTAAGAATTAAAAGAAGGAAGAATCCTTGAATATAGGGAATATAAGGCAAAAAAAAAAAAAAAAGAAGATGTTAATTGTATGTATATATTTATATGTGTTCAAGAAACTTAACTTGAGAAATAAAAATAAAAATGGAGATGTGGTCTTTCGTGTCACATATTAAAGAACACGGCAATAACTACAAACAAGCAAACGTCTGACCACAGGCCTTAAGCGAAGTCGAACCAAGTTCTTTTTAACTATGATGTACTTATACAAACATATCTATAGATACTCTAATTATATGACCCAATAATGATGCCTACAACGATATCCAAACTCGTCATAGTAACTAACTATGTAGCAAATTAGAGCAGTTTCCTGAAATTTAGGATAAAAGATAAAAGACCGCCACAAGTACTTCCGTGGTAGCTTCCTTTAAAGCTTCCCCCATTCTCCGTTATCATCGCCATGATGACGCCACACAGCGCCCGCACCTTCCCGTCCAGAAATTGAAGGTCTTGTAGTGCAGCATAAAGGAACAACAACAAACAGCATGAAAAGCAGATCAACACACAATACTTAATGAACATGCTGCACTTTTACATCCAGCTTCTTTTCTTTCCATCTTATCTGACAAGGCCTCCTTTGTGAACATCGATCCAAAGCCTAAAGCTTCTATAAGCTAAAGCTACAACTAAAGCTAAGCTATGGCTGAAATGCCACATTAGATATCCTAAGCTAAATAGCAAGCTTTCCTTTTAATCTTCTTCCCCAACAAAATTGTAGACCCGACCCATTTTTTTTTCCCCCGATCCGATCTTGATCCGGCTTTTCACTACAATTATCATCATTCTACATTTCTACAGATCTGATATCGTTCTCAAGAACGACACTTGGAAACTCCATAAAAGGAAGGTTGACTTCTGTTTTCCTTTCTTGTCTCTCTACCAAATCCCAGCAAACAATGATTTATCGCTCTCAACTTCGTTTTATTCACAAGATAATCCTCCCTTCAACCAAGCACGGTTTGCTTCTGTAGGGTCATAAGTATACATACAATTTACATGTGATAGCCCCCCTAAATAAAGTACATACATAGAAAAGACAGAAAAACGTCAACATTATTTGCATAGTAACAGATAATTATACATAATAATCAATACCACTTGATGTTTTTATCAAATATCTTCATATTTCGTCACCATGATTTCTTATTCGCCAACTCTTTAAAAAAGACACGTAAAAACAAATGAATAATGTAATTCATCATAACTCGAGTTTCCAGCTTGCCTCTAGGACAACGGACAATGTCTATCATATCTATCAGCAGCTATAATTTTCTCAAGCGCCTTTCGTCTTTCATCGTATAGTCTCCCACCCTCACTTTAATTTCTCGCTAAACAATAAAAAGGAATAAAGATAGTAACAACGGTATAACAACCAAGATATATCACACATGAAAAAACAAGAAGAAGAATGATTAAAAGCAATGCAAAGAAACAGACCTATAAGAGGAGGAATTAGGGAATAGTTGCAAATTGTGGGCCCTAAACTTCAATTATTCAAGACCAACTAGACTTGCGCTATCCCTTGTTCCCGTCCCCGCATCGGTCCACGTAAATAACATGCTCTTCTTAAGCCAACGCACTGAGCACCAGCGCCGCAACATTCTCTTCTTCACTCCGTACAACAACCTTCGTTGTCACACCAGTCTTGGCTGAGAAAGCAATCCGCACACTAGCCACAACCTTGCCGCCAGTGATAGTCTTGCCAAGCAGTTTGAGTGTGTGTGTGGCCTGGTTGATGGGAACATCGGTTCCCTCCAGTGGCTGTAACGATAGTGCTTGTGCGATTTTCTCCGTAGCATCTGTGAATCATAATGTTAGCCGTTTTCATTCTCGTCATACATTATACCAAATATTGTGATATTGTCTAGTGATTTTGAAACTTACCGGCTATGCTCTTGAGATCGCTGAGCTGTAGAGTCTCGGTAGCCTCTTCTCCAGAAGCGCCAACTTGCTCCCACAAGTGGTTGAAGTTGCCAGCAAACTGGGGAAGAACGTAGTCGCTACCTGAAACCTCAAGCTCAGCAACCTCGTACTCGTCGTCGTATCCTTCGTCCTCGGGCTCGTTGGATGATGGGTCAATCTCCTTGACAGTGAACTTGAGAACGTTGGAAAACGAGCTGACCGGCAGCGCACTCTCACCGCCAGTCTTGCTAAATGCAACATACACCTTTCCAGGTACATCCGTCTCCAGCTTGGCGGCCGGAATGATGAATTGCTCTTCTAACTCTTCTTCGGCATCGGGCGTGGCAACAACTGACACATTCTCCAGCACTGTTGATGGCAGAGTGTTCTTGATGTCGTATTGCAATACAATGTGCTCCTTGAAAATGTGCTTGACAACGCTGACAAAGTACTCGGTCTCTGCCTCAGTCAGCTCAATGACAGCAGACGACTTGAGGACAGCACCAAACTCTGCCATCTCGGGGATCTGTAGCAACTCCTGTGCGTAGCGTTGTGCGGCCGCTGAGGCGGAAGCAGCGGCCTCTGCGCTATTGTTACTGGCCTTAGTCGGGCCGGCCTTGACAGGCTTAGCTGAGGGAGTGGATGCCGTAAGCTTTTTGGTGCGGTCCTCGGCGTCGGCCTGTTCCTTGGTGACGGTGGGCACCTTGGAGATGTCAAAGGGCTCAATAAAGGTTTCCTTATCATCCGAAGTGACGTAGACGACTAGTTGATGTTCAAAGTACTCCAGAGAGAACACATTGTCATTCTGGACGAACTTGGCTGTCAACTCCTCATCTTCATCCTCCATCAGACGCAGGTTCAGAGCGGCACGATCACGGACTTCATCATCGACATCATCCAAGCAACGGGTAAGTAGGACGTGGACACTCTTCTTCACCTCGGGATCCTTCTGGCCAACACCGAACTTGGCAAGAGCAGTGACGGCAGCAGCGCGGACTATGGAGTTCTCAAGCACAACACGATTGTAGATGTAGCGGATGTACTTGGTGGGCTGGATGGTCTTGGGACCCTCTTGGCCGATAAGATGCAATATCCGAACAGCCAACTTTGTGAATTCGCAGTCTTCGATGAACTCGCAAAGATGCGCAAGAGCCTCCTCCTTGGAATCGGGGACAAACTTGATGAGGTCAAACATGCTCTCAACAACTGAGCGTTTGAATTCATAGCCGCCCTCATCGCGCAAGATGCCGCTAAGGAATGTCAGCATACCTGCCTGCTTATTAGGGAACTTCAGGCATAATGTGCGGATAGCCTCAACAATAGTAATCTTGAACTCGTCAGAAATCTCCGCCATGAGCTTGGAGATCTGCTTCATGAGGCGGTCAACGCTAGCTTCAGTACCAGTCTTGAGCAGAGTGGTAATGGCAAAGGTGGCAATAGACCGGTTAGTGTTCGAGATGAGCAGCTCGATGTCGGGGTTGCAAGGGCTGACGGCGGAGGGCTTGAATGAGGCAATGTTGTGGAGGATACGGAGAGCAGCGAACTTAGTAACAGCCCTGGGTGAGGACAGGAAGAGCTGTAGAGTGTGGACGGCCTGGGTGACTTCGGTGTCGCTGACGTCGCGCATATCACAAATTGCCTTGGCAGCTTCGAAGTTGACCATTTCGCTCTTATGTCTCAACCAGCCATCGAGCAGCTGCATCATTGGCTTGCGTAAAGCGGCGTCCTCCTCAGCAAGCTGAGCGGCAAGACGCACAAGCATAACAAGAGCTGCGGGGTTCTTGACAGCGCCAGGAGCGCCAAACTGCTGCACCATCTTGACTAGAGCCATGCGGTCGTGCATGCGCATCTGGTATAGGAGACCAATGGCGTGATATTGGGTCATAGTCGAGTTGTTAGTGGGCATCTGGTTGCTGGACGAGAAGCCTAGGGAAAAGCCACCCGAGGACTTGTTGGAGGCAGCGGCCTCCTGGGTCTCGCTCTGCCAGCGGCGGACGACATCGCGGGCAATGGGAAGCAGGTGGTATGAGGAAACAAGGGCGGCTGAAGAGACGGAGGGGTTCTTGTCGACAATGGCGGTCTTCATGACACGTTCGATGGATTGGACAGTCGAAGCCTAGAGGAAGCAACTGTTAGTATACGAGACAACATAGAATAGCAAAAGAAAGCAAGGCATGTTTCTCTCATCAATATAAGCTTACGTCAATGATGCGGCACAAAGCGCGAATAGCATTGGGACGGTAAATAGCATCAGTTCCGCCACCAGTGTCCTTCATGATAGTACTGGTGACCATGATGATGTCCTCAGCAGAGCTGGACAGCTCCTTGATAACAAGGTGCACCATCTGGCGCAAGCTGGCATCTTTGTTCTGGAAGAGCTTCGAGATACCAAAAAACAGAGTGGTCGCTTCAGTCGTGGGGAACTTCTCGCCCATGTAGAGCAGAAGCGCAATCTTGGTAAGAAGAATCCGGCATTTTCTCGGTTGGATAGGCGATGAATTGAATAGGCGGGCTACATCGAGAGTTAGCCGTTTTGTGTCCTTTATCACTACTATCGTCACCGCCGCTGGCTATTTGGCCAAAGGAACCCGCCCCGTATGCACAAGGAGCTTAGCTTCATGATAGCTGTCGATAGCGATAGGGCGGCGCCGGCCTCTGGATTGGTTAAAACAAACCTTCTTGGAACACTTGTGTGCGATCGGCCTTGACTAGGCCGACATCTGCGTCGTCGTCTTTCTTGCCGTAATTCATCGTGTGCAATTGGGCGGCTCCGGTGGATTTATTTCGTGATATGAATGGACAATGGGGGTCGGTGGATTCAAGGTTCCAATCCAAATCCAAATACAGACATCGACACGTCTCACTTCATCCCGCCTACTAAGCCAGCTTAGCCTGCCATTGTCTGTCAGGTGACATGTCAGCTGACCTGATGCTACCCTGTCCTAGCCAAGCTCGCAGCTTCGAAGGTGGGTCTGGGTTCTGGAGCTATGCCTCTTAGGGTTTTCAATAGTAGTTTTGTCCCACTCTGCCCCTGTTTCTCGTAACCCAATTTTGACTATCTGTAACCCTACCAATTACGACAAAATGTCAACAGCGTTGTCGTCCTGTTGAACCTTGATCCGACAAGCCAATCGTAGAATCAGATAGACCCGTGTTTTCCTCTTTGAGGAATTGTTATTTCTATTTATACGAAGAAGTCTTCCTTCAAGTCAAAACCGAATAACTCGAAGGCTTCGCATTTTCTAACCCCGGCCACTAGTTCCTACTCGATATCTATCTAGGAACAACACAAGCAACATCGCTCGCTTTTGCCAACCACCACCACTCTTTATCGTCTTTATGATGACATAGGAACCGACAGTCAATCCGCTGATGTTCTTTTTACCCCTCTCATGTTATCAAGTCAATTCATGAACCGAATGCTATACAGTAGAAAGGAGATAAGCTAAAAGCTTTGATTTCAAAAGCGGTGACACCAAATACACGTGAACAAGCAAAAATCGCCCGTACTATGTAGAAAAACCAGCAGAGCAAGACATCATGACTCCGCCTACATAATACTCCAATGGCCTAGATAGACCTCTGGTCGATGAAGCTGATGAATGGGCAATGACTGATTAACACTGTTTCAAGTCAAACACCGTATCGTTTGACTGCATACAATTTTCATGTACATACATATGTATATAAAATGTGTGTGTGAACACAAAGCGGTGAGAGGGGAGGCGCATATTCAAGCACACAACACACCACGCATGTTTCAGAGCGATCGGGGACCTTCCCGTATTAACTGTAAAGACAGCATCCAATGATCATGTTAATTATATGTAAACAAACTCTGATAAGAGCGACTAGAACGTCGTTGTTGTCCACTGGCGAGCGGGAAGGTGCGCCTCTAAAAAGTGAGGCTTTGCCTAGGGTCTTGTTTATTTTGATTTGTATACTAGCGGCTGTAGATTCATTGGTTCAATGCCTATTTCTGCATAGACAACTCAGACGTACATATCTGAGTAGTTACTCATGGCGCCGCCACATGGCTTGAATATAAGAACAAGTTTGACTACTATACATAATATCAATATTGAATGTGAGGATGTGACCGTATCGCCAGCATGAGAGATGATTTCTACGTTTGAAATAAAGCTTCCGAATCTGTTTGATGAAGCGGGGAAACACACAGCGTTCTCCTTCCTCGTCAGCTTCTCCTCTAGGCCCGTCCTTATGTTGTTTGACAATAGGACTGTGACGGCCACCGCCTTCTTCAACCATCGAAATCGAGCGTCACCCCTCTTTTCGCTTGACACCCAAAAGTAAACCAGCGTGAAGCCTGTTTGCATTCTTTGGCTCCTGCACCGCTTCGTCAAGGGAGGGATGCTATTTTTCTCTATTTTTTACAATTTTGGCTGCGGCATGTCCGCCGTGAGAAAAAACTCTGAAGGCCGAAACAATCGTTAGAGGAAGGAAGAAAAAAGATTTTTTAAGGTGGGGCATGGAGGGGTGACGTGAAGTACCTGATACTTTGTGACTAAGCATAAAATACATCTATTGGTACGTTACCGCTACTTTTTGCTGCTAAATGAATGGGGCTTTGTGATCTTAGCCTCCAATGTCCAATGCTGCTTGTAGCAAATTTTGCACAGCAAGACTTTTTGGCATATTGGACTAACTTCAGCCGGCCCAAGTCAACCGGCCTGTGAATCAGACTGCAAAAAGCCATCTTTTGATAGTATTCTATCGAAAAAGAGCATACTCTGTAGATATTCAATTACACTATTTACACAAGTAAATACATAATAGTAGCTAAACAAAAAGGTAATACGTGAGTCACGCTGCTGGGCAGGAGTCAGGCCTCAATGTTTTTTGTTGACCTTTGTTTCTGGCTAGATCGGCTTTCTAGCCAATAGTAGGCCATTAGAAGGACCGTTAGGTATCTACGATTTTTAGAAGAAACTACCTCTATCAGGGTGTGTCCAGGCCAACAGAGTCGTAGTTTGAGGCGCTGTGATTGGTAGTTACTGCTTAGATCCCGTTTTAGGGCAGTATTTTCTAGACACTTGCGCACACGGTAAATATGCCCCTCGCCCCACATTTTAATTTTTCTGCCACCCACCCCGCTTTTGCCTCCCCTCCGCTCTAAGCTTTACCTATTTAATTTTCTCAGGACGCCCACCTGCTTTCAAAACTTTCTCTTCTTCTTTCTCTCCCTCGTCTGCACACCGTGATTCTGAGCAATCCATCTGCAAATTTGTGAGTTGCCTTTCTCTCCTCTTTCTTGTCTTCGACGATTGATTATACTCGTCCTGGGTTCCCTTGTTGTTTTAGTAATCATCATTCGCTTGTTGTTTATCATCAACAGCTGTCAAACCATCAAGAACCACCATACTAACTATTCACCCCCCTCACAGTCAAAACAAATCTACATACCATCCAAAAATCCGTCAAAATGGGTAAGGAAGAAAAGCCTCACATCAACATCGTCGTTATCGGCCACGTCGACTCTGGCAAGTCGACCACCACCGGTCACCTGATCTACCAGTGCGGTGGTATCGACAAGCGTACCATCGAGAAGTTCGAGAATAAGTCTCCCCCATCCAGTCCTACATACTCTTGATATGTCACCTCCGTTACATGGTTTCACTCAATGACGAAAACTTAACTGTTCACTGGTTTCGAATTCGTTGTTGGATCTGATATTTATATCCCTACCCACTTGAACAGGCCAAGATTTTTTCAATTAAAATCTATGCTTGCTTGAACCCCACTAGCCTAGGATCAAACTCCTGGCAGTCCCACTTACACAAATCTTGGTCATGCATTGTATTTATGCATGCCATATCAAATCACTTTAACCAATTCACGTACTGACCTACTTTGCACAGGAGGCTGCTGAGCTCGGTAAGGGTTCCTTCAAGTACGCCTGGGTTCTTGACAAGCTCAAGGCCGAGCGTGAGCGTGGTATCACTATCGACATTGCCCTGTGGAAGTTCGAGACCCCCAAGTACTATGTCACTGTCATTGGTAAGTTATTAAAATCAGCTCTTGGTTTACTTTATCGAATACTAACCGTCATAAACAGATGCTCCCGGTCACAGAGATTTCATCAAGAACATGATTACTGGTACCTCGCAGGCTGACTGCGCTATCCTGATCATTGCTGCCGGTACCGGTGAGTTCGAGGCTGGTATCTCCAAGGATGGCCAGACCCGTGAGCACGCTCTGCTGGCTTTCACCCTGGGTGTCAAGCAGCTGATCGTTGCCATCAACAAGATGGACACCACCAAGTGGTCCGAGTCCCGTTACCAGGAGATCATCAAGGAGACCTCCTCCTTCATCAAGAAGGTCGGTTACAACCCCAAGAGCGTCCCCTTCGTCCCCATCTCTGGTTTCAACGGTGACAACATGCTGGCTGCCTCTACCAACTGCCCCTGGTACAAGGGCTGGAACAAGGAGACCAAGGCTGGTGCCGCCACCGGTAAGACTCTTCTGGAGGCCATCGATGCCATCGAGACCCCCAAGCGTCCCACCGAGAAGCCCCTGCGTCTGCCTCTCCAGGATGTGTACAAGATCGGTGGTATCGGCACAGTTCCCGTCGGCCGTATCGAGACTGGTGTCCTTAAGCCCGGTATGGTCGTTACCTTCGCTCCCGCCAACGTGACCACTGAAGTCAAGTCCGTCGAGATGCACCACGAGCAGCTGACCGAGGGTCTGCCCGGTGACAACGTTGGTTTCAACGTCAAGAACGTCTCCGTCAAGGATATCCGTCGTGGTAACGTTGCTGGTGACTCCAAGAACGACCCTCCCCAGGGTTGCGCTTCCTTCACTGCCCAGGTCATCGTCCTGAACCACCCCGGTCAGATCGGTGCCGGCTACGCTCCCGTCCTGGATTGCCACACTGCCCACATTGCCTGCAAGTTCGCCGAGATCCAGGAGAAGATCGACCGCCGTACCGGTAAATCGGTTGAGGCCAACCCCAAGTTCGTCAAGTCTGGTGATGCTTGCATCGTCAAGATGATTCCCTCCAAGCCCATGTGCGTTGAGGCCTTCACCGACTACCCTCCTCTGGGTCGTTTCGCCGTCCGTGATATGCGCCAGACCGTCGCCGTCGGTGTCATCAAGGCCGTCGACAAGTCTGCTGCTGCCGGTGGCAAGGTCACTAAGTCTGCTGCCAAGGCTGCCAAGAAATAAGCGTCTTGACTCTGGCTAAAGATAAAAAATACTCGGGTGTTTACTGTGGATACTTCATAGAGGAACTCTTAAATTAAATGCCAATGAATGATACATGATCAAAAAGAGTTGAATATTCTTATGCACGTGATGTGGAAATGGTGTCTACAAAAATGTATGTCTTTGCAATAATAGGACAGTGGGTTGCAAAAAGGTTTGAATAAGAGATGGACTATTTAGACACCCTCAAAGTCTGAAATGACACAGCTAACCCTATTTAGGACACTCTTTTACACCGCCATCCGTTTTGGGACACCACTTTTTCCAAAAGAAAGATTTCAAGACAGCTACTGCTAAATTGTAAAATGTTGATGACTAAAAACTACAAGGAAATATTGATATTAAGAAAGACTAGAAGGAGATTATAGGCAAGAAGATAACAAATCTCCATGTACATGAATTTTATTGAAAACTTTCAGCCGCTGACAGTAGGCAGAAAAAAGTGGATATTCATAGGAAAGTCTGAACCTCAAAGGGTAAGGGTTATGGTCACACGTAGGGTTTTCTATAGTTGTGGAATGTGGAGAAATCCTCTAATTCTATGGTACAGAAAGCAATGTAGATTGATTGGTTTGTTGTGTGGTTCTAAAGTACAGGATATGTTACAGAAAATACAAGACTACATGCAAACAACAACAACAACAACAACAACAACAACAAAAAGAAGAAGAATCATAACAAGCGAGCATAAATCTATCCGTCGTCCCTCGTCTTGTTTTTTTTCATCAATTGTAGCTATAGATAGTAGTTGTGGTTTGTTTTGTTTTGGTGGTGGTACAGGGCTAGGAAAAATGCCGATTTTACAAACATTTCAACTGCCATTCATCAATTTCTCTTATAGCGCCAGGCCGCGACACTTGAAAACGGTAGGAAAAAAAAGAAGGAAAAAGAAGTGAAAAAAGGCTAAGGTAGGATAAGAAAATAAAGATGTAAGGAAGAGATTAAAAGAGATACTAGCTCTTAATCAGAATACGTAGGAGAAGAATATGATTCAAATGAAGGAGAAGGGGAGGAACAAAATAGACACAAACGAAAATCTGTGAAGGCAACTGCAAGCCTAATTCTAGCCTCTTTTTCTTTTTTTCTTTTTTTTCACCGAAGAACACCCAAGCAAGGCAAAGCAACTATGTAATTATACATTATACAATTATACAGAGAATAAAAAACAATAAGACATACATACATGCCAACGGTTTGTCTATAAACTTAATGCAGGAAACACTTGCCGCCAAATTATATTGCCATGCAAGGATCACCAGTCACTATACAGCGACATAAGTGTACTATGTATAACTAAACTATAAACTATGCCTCTACAGGAGAAGCTTGCCACAGACCTTGAAATTCCCAGGTCCCATGTCAATCTTCTTGGGTTGCCTTGCTTAGATCACAGCCGAGAAAACGTTTGGGTCCCAGAATACTAGCTACCGACTGTACTATACAGATATGTAAGTATAGCTGTCTCGTCTTCAAAAGGACTTCCAAGTCTCAGATGTATTCACAATATCCATCGCCATCTTTGGAAATACAGAAACATGCTATCATCGCTAGTGCTTCGTTCTCCTCTTCCCCTCTCCATCTTCTAATGCGCCTCCAAGAATTCATAAGCCATAACTGCAGGGAGAAAGCAAACAAACTCCCACAGGGCGAAGACCATACAACTATGTGCCACTATACTATTATAATCTTGCATACATACATATAGCCATACTCGTCTATAGTGTATAATGTACAACTATGTACTAATATATGGACTAGTCCGCCCATCTTACGTTACGGCCTTCCTACACAGGGCAACAAAAGCCTCTTTTTCAGCTATTACAAATGAAATGATATGTATCATACTATAACAATCATACTTATAGTGATAATGCTAATACATAGTGAGCTATACACAAAATTCTCGTTCCGTTGTACATATCTATGTCGTTCGCGCTACATAACCGAGAAAATACGTACTAATAGTCATAGACCTTATATTCTACTATAACCATCGTCACAAATCTAAATCACGGGCCGCCATACTGCATCTGCTTATGCTTGCATGTCCAACTTAAAATTCAGGGTTTGTGTGAATATTACTAGCAGCCCATCACAATACTGAATAGTGCCGTGCACTCATGGGTGAAATTGTAGCACATCCTGATATCACATCCCAATATTCAGCACATGCTAGTAGCTGGCACTTGCGTTTATTCTATTCTCAAGTAGTTATATTAGTCTTATAGTGCTAGTTATAGTTATAGCAGGTGCGATAGCATTCTCGACATTGACAGCATCTTAGCTTGCCGCCTTGCTTAATTATATCTGACGCTTTACCTGTTTCTGTCAAGTTCTACTAACTACCAAGATACTATATTTTAGCATACATATAGTGCTTGTCGTCTCAACACTTGGCCTTTCCCTTTCCTTCTAGCCTCACGCGACAAATTCCTTTCTCGACTCTTTCTAAACACCAGCTCGCCAGTCTATCCCAGGCGAATGGTAAGTGAAACTCCTGTCCTATCTATGGTCACATCAGAATGACGCTTTTTAGGCCTTTTACAGGCACCAACCTCAGGCCCCCCCATCTCTAATGTAAGGAAAAAGAAGCTAGCTTCCGAGCTCCCCGCTTACTACCCAGGCCAGACAGGCAGATTTATCATACATCTTTCCCTGACAGGGAATAGCGTCAAATCTGTAGAAAACTCTTTAGAATTACAGATCCTGTAGCTACTAACTACTTATTCAATAACTGAGTCTCCTTCTTATTGAATGTATTCAAGTCCATTAAGTCTTCAAACAATAAAGCCAAAAGTTCTTTGGAGTTCGTGCATATAAATATTGAACACTCAAATTCAGCTATATATGTATATATGTATGTACAAATATGAAACTAGATGTAGATTGAAAGCTAGGTACCATTACAGGAGAACTTCCATCTTATTCTAGGGTCATGGTACAGAAATCCTATTTTTCTTACAATAAATTCAACTCCCTGGCGTTCAATATACAAGAAACCCTAATGCTCATTATATCATGGCATTAAGAGCAATAAACAAATAAGAAGTTCTCGACAAGGCAAACACTACCGAAAACGCTGTTGTGGATACACTAAATTATACAACTAGTTGTGTATCAACCTCCTTTTATCACAATCATTGAGTTACATACCTACGATTGAACCATGAAAGAATATCGCTAATACGAAAAATACACAGTGAAGACTGATATTACCCAAGTAGGTAAAGAAAGATGATTGTGAATAGAATTGGAATTCATAATTGGTATTGTTAACGAGCACGGTGGAGGCGGCTCACACCCATCACCATAAGGGACATATGCACGGTGCCTATCTACTATCACAAAAGGTGTAGAGAAAAGGGGGCGGGCGGTGAGAACATCTCGTGAGAGAGAGGAAAAGTCGGGTTCAGGGCCTCACAACTCGATGCATCATGAGAGACAGAAGTCAAAAATGATAAAAAAGAAGACAGTGACATTGGTGATATATGTGCTAGTCGCTCTTAAAAACCCACGACGAAGGGTAATTTTTCGTCTTTGGACAGAGGAGGAGACACCATGAACTCAAAGGTACCCCCCCCCCCCCCGAAGGGAGTTGGACACAAAAGCAAAATGCCATAATTTCGAGGTTCATATCATGTAATTCATATGTCTAGGGTTACAGACAAAATGTGGGTCTATGGACTTGATCCACATACATACTTAGTTGCACAATTCCAAAACCTCAACATGTAAACGTCTAATTACACAAGTGATTATATATCATCATCAATAACTAAATTATAGTATAGAATACGAGTCAACTCCTATATCGCATGGTCATACTTGATTAGCTTTTAGAATTTGCCATTATTTAGCTCACCTAACAACTACTTTTTATTTCAATGTTTATGAATGTATAAAAAAAATTGTCCCTACATACACTATTCCATCGATGGAACTTCTTAGTCTTCGTGTTTTGGCCTTTATCACACTTCTTTTTTTTTCACATACACCTCCAAACATAACTTTAAATGGAGTTTTCACCCCCATAATACGGATTTCAAGGAGAACGTATTCGTTTCTGTCATCCTGGATATCCCAAGAGTTTGTCACCAGAGCTACTAAAACTTCCACGGGTTGACTTAGATAGTGGCATTAATTTTGGTAATCGATTTGAAGAGGGCTATTTTTCTTTGACAAAAAGTGGCGAGGCTATATAGACACCACTTGATGATGTATTGACTGAAGAGAAATATTTCTTCATCATTGATAATTGTGATGGTATGTTAAGCAGCCTCCCCTATGTTTTACAATTACCTCATTTAAGAAAACATGAAGAGCTAATGAGCCTTCAATAGAGCCATATGACGTTGTTCCTACCTTCCAAGATTGGGTTTTCCCACATGGCCACATCCCTAAAATCTGGGTAGATGCTGCTATACTTAGCTATATCGATCAAACAATGGACTGCCTTATAACTAAGACTAGTCATGTCACGGAAAGTACTCACCTTGTCCCCCAAGACCAATGGGCTTGGTATGAAGAAAATAATGTGGGCACTTTTGGGGATGTTGGGACTCGCAACTCTATAGACCCCAACACATGCAATATTATACCTCTCCAGGTCGACCTGCATTACTGCTTCGATAAAAGAGAGTTTGTAATTGTCCCTAAGCCTTGCCCTTCTGATGGTGATATGGAGTATACAACCCAGTTTGTCACTCACTGCCTCAGCGAATCTGCAGTCAAACTCGGGCCGAGATATTATCATGTGAAAGTTCAAGTCACTGAGCACATGGTTCCATATATTTTTGCTCGCTTTGCTTGGCCAATATTTATTCACTTCAAGGGCGTTTTTATTGGCGCTTTACATGAGGGCCTCCGAATCTTATTTCATGAAGAAGGAGAAACACCAACTAACAGTCTTGAGAAGGCTGCAAAACTGTGTTTCCAAAGTCGAGCTCATGCATACAGAGGTATGGTGGCGGCGAACCACAGGACGTCAAGCCACAGTCAAGCAACAAAAGAAAGAGAGGGATGGGTGAGGAGGTTGAGGGAGATTATGAATATTTTGAAATGAACAAGAGTCTATTTGGCTATCACTACAATACAATGATAGAGGCAATGAGGACGAGGATGCTGAAGATGACGATAGTGATGACGGCAACAATGGTATGATCTTCTAAATGGCTAGTACTGGACTGACTCATGAGACTGTGTTTAGAATTAGGCACGAGACAGAGGCCGGGTATGCATGAGGTTGTGAGCGTCAGTGGAACTAATACCATCACCAATGCAGATTGTGGGGGCTATGAAGATGGCAATCCATATGGAAATTGCAACGACAATATCAGCAGAGGTCATGATGATACCGCAGCTAATACCCAGAGCACTTATAAAATATTTGGTATAAGCTCTCTCATGAGAAAGCTGTATCTACACAGACATCAAGTATATAGATCATAATCATCTCTTCATGACATTTCAAGAAAGAAACATATATAGATACCTAATATCTATCCCTATGTCAAATCATCTATTATCCATCTGTCTCCCTGCTCTTATTAGTTCTTGATGTATCTTATATGTGCTACATTCTTGCTTTGCCGTCTAACTATATCTGTTTTAATAATAACTAATAGAACCAAAAAAGAAAGAAATGATAATAATACCTTGTTCAGCTGGAAATGAGGTGCTACAAGAACTATTTTTGGCATATTTGATGCTTAGTACATTTATTCACTTGAAAGTCGAGATCAATATGATTTTGGGTTAGAGAACTCTTACTTGACATATCGTCTCTGTCTGATATATCAAAGGCACATCATGTGTAGTCTATATCTTAAAGTATGATATGAAATTGTAACATCTAATTACTGGGTCACGATATATGATGTTTTGCAAGATAGTTAGATCAATAGTTAATAAGTTTGTCTGATACCCTGGGATAGAAAATCCCGATGAGAATTGATGACTTCAGAAAACATAAATACAAACCATTTTGAAATATTTGGTGATCCTCTGAGTTTTTATTTGTATAGATTATACAGTTAAACTGGTATAGCATGAAGTTCTTCAATATGTTGAATAAATACATAAATAAAAGAGTATCTATAGTACTCGAGCAGGTTGTCATGCAAGCAAAGATCGTTAAGCTTCTTAATCAAAGGCTTTATATTACCTGTGTATTATAACAACAGTAGATTAGTCACAAAAATTGGCATCCTTACAAATATCCGTGAATAAAAAGGTAAAGAGATAAATAAAGAGAACATGCTAGAAATGGAATGTAAATATGATTAACTAACTTGGTATCAAACATAAAAAGAAAACGATATAAAACCAAATCCCAAAATACTAAACATAGAAGACTCATAGAAAGGAACCTAACTATACAAGGACATGCTGATATACACCTTGAATGGGTAGAACCAAGCTACCAAATGCGAAATTCTCCAATAGTCCTAGATAGCCAGTGGGGGCTTGGCGATTGGGATAAACATACTAGAGATCCCATCTGTATCACTAAACAAAATAGAGACACGCCCTAGGAATCTTAGGGACAATAAAGGTATTTGTTACCACGCTCAACTCAAAGATGCATGCTCATGCTTGATATCAGCTCCTTCGTCAATCAAGAGCTTAGTGATATCAAGATGACCACCCCAGCAAGATTGAATGAGGGCAGTCCGACCACCAGAAGCCGTATGATCGATATCAGCTCCTTCGTCAATCAAGAGCTTAGTGATATCAAGATGACCATCAAAGCAAACTTGAATGAGGGCAGTCTCACCACTATCAGACTTATGATTGATATCAGCTCCTTTCTCAATCAAGAGCTTAGTGATATCAAGATGACCACCCCAGCAAGCTTGAATGAGGGCAGTCCGACCACCAGAAGCCTGATAATTGATATCAGCAATCGCCCCAATCAAAAGTCTAGCATGTTTGTCCCGAAGGTTGGAGTCGATAGGAATCCCACAAATGTGGTCTATCCAATTGTCTTTGACATATTTCCAGAATACTAGATCTCGAGTTCTATCATTTTCGGATTCGGATTCGTATGCGTCAAACTTCATCACATTCTGTGCTTCTGGTAGAGAGATATATCTGTAGCAGATATGGGACAAAATGATATCAGTTTCTGTGGGAATACAAGAAAGGAATTGCCCATGTAGCTGAATAGATGTCTGTAATAAGAACTCCTTGGCTGTTTGGTGTATCAGATAAACTATAGAGTCTTTGACATAGACAAAAAGCCCAGATAAGTCACGTAGCCTTTCCTCAATATGACTAAGGGTAGTAGTAGCATCTCGAATGGAAGAAGAATTGTGTAGCTTCAAATGCATTGCAACTCTTATCTCGGTAACCGTCAGCGGATATCGTGCACCAACCACAATCTGTAGAATCAGAATGGAATGCCGTACATTGGTTGGCTCAATCCGCTGTAAGATGCTTGTGTAAGCTTCATTGACAGTATTAGGGACTAGATTGACATCGTCATGTTGAAAATGAACGCTCTTAGACATCAACTGGATTTGTTGTATCACAAGGTTGAGCCATAGATATGTGCGATTTTCCATACCAAGGAGCTTTTCTTCGATCGTGACACGATGATGTTCTGCTATGTTGAGCTCTCTAACTCGGGATCTGGCGTATAGATTGATCTCGGCGTGGATTAGATCATCCTCTTCTTCAATAGGGAGTTTGATTCGAGGAAAATCGTCAACAGTGGGATTGAAATTGGCGTTTATACCCCAATACGGACGACTAGTGATCAAAATCTTCAACCAGGATGAGCGTCGGGAGAGTGTGGCCTTCTTGAA
>RHLR01000121.1:0-37589 GCA_009806335.1 Davidsoniella australis
GACTAATCTGAGCAATCCTGGACACTAGGAACATAGAAAATTGGTGCCAGAAAACACGGCCTCGCCCGGAGTCGAAAAGGAGCTCTTAGTTAAATCTCTAGACTATAAATAAAATCATCATCATCATCATACGCCGACGTGTCTATCCAAGCTACGAAACACCTACTACGAGAACGCCATCATCTAATCACACTCACAAATAGCCTAAATCCAAAGAACAAGATGCAGCCCAGAGAGAAGTCCCACGGAGGCTCTGCGGCTATGCAGAAATTTAAGCCGCCAGAAAAGAAACCGTGATCAAGCCAGAACCAAGACACCAAAATGAGAAAAAAAAATATAGAACCGGTTTTAGACCCTAAAAAACGATATAAGTTTTCTCCCTGAATACGGAAAAATCGTTAATGACAAGAAGAACTCCAAATTTAGTAGAGCCGCACAATACTAAAGCAAAAAAAATAGACTTAGCTTATATGAATTATTGATGCTACCTATCTTGGAACATGAGATAAAGGCTGTCCAGGCTAAGACAGCCAGGCCAACGAACACAGCTCGGGGCTCCGAATAACTCATGTCGTTACAGCTGCAAGTCATGTGCTTTCTTTTTTTTTTTTTTAATACTCCTAGCCCGAGTTATTATTTGTATGTAGAATATTGTATGTAGAATCATCATTGTCGTCATTGCCATCTGTCGTGTCGTATGAACACAAGAGTCACGTGTACATACACAAAACACAATCAATAATGCCTTGGAGTTAAAAAATGGGGCTCTGTCAGTCGAAGGGCAAACTATGACGGTATATTTCCGTTTTGGGCTGCCCTCTACCGAGAGGCCACCACCCACTAAGACAAAAAAACTATCGTGAGATTTCTGACTATTGTTTTGTGCATATCACTAAAGCAGTGCTTCCTTATTCTTTTTTTTCTGTGTGTATTTTCAACTCTACATAGGTGAACGCGTCAAATCCCACTCTTATTCCTAGCATCTTTCTTATTTTTTTTTCTTTCATGTCATGTCATGTTCATGTCAAAATAGAGTACAATGTGAACCTAAACATAGAACTGGCTTTTAGTATTACTAAACTCAGGCCTAATTCCTACACTGGATCGACGGTTTTTTTCTTTTTCTTTCTGTGAAGACGTGGGCTTGATTGCGGAGAAGAAAGCTAAAAGCTAAAAGTTTAGCCAATGATCAGGTATAGAAACGGTCATTAGCCTAGCCTAAGCCGTCTGTTTTTCTTTCTTAGTTTTCATTAGTGGTTGAACTCAGCTCGTCAAATTCCTTGGGCTGCCAAAGTTTCCGCTTTGAGAACTCTGATCGTCACAAGACCAGGCAGATAAAAAAAAATGCTGAGAGAAAGACCGTATTCGCCCTGTACGCAGGGAATTTCAACAAGAAAAAGAGGCTCTGTAGATCGCCGATATAGGGCGCGAGGCACAGGCTTTTTTTTTTCTTCTTTTCTTCTTTTTTCTATTATTGTAAAACCATGAATCGTACAGGAACTTTGTTCGGTTTTTTTTTGTCTTCATATCCGGGGGCACGGCTAACTCAAAACTAAATATCCAGGAGTCTAGCCCCTAGCTATTATCCTATCGTTCTGTACTATATCGGTAAAACCTGTCGATTATCGTACAAGATCTCCCTGTAACATCCAACCTTGAGATCGCACTCATATAGCTGTGACATACAAATATACAGCGCTGTTTGCGGCCTTCCATGTCATGGGCACATGACTACCTAGGCAATCGCAGTCTAGCCTAGTGAAGAGGCCTGCCGGGTTCAAGAATTAAAAACACAAATTACACGACATGTTTACTCTTCTGTCTTTTTGAGCGAATGCTTCGCCGCTTTGGGGGGGTCTTTTAGCTCTCAGTGGCACATGATGAATCAGAGAATGGATATATCAAGCAAGCAACTTTGGTGTTCACTTGATACTGATATATTGAATACTCGAGGAGCACGGATAACTGTTAGTAGCACAGCCGCACCTTATACAATTAAACGCACTCTTGTAGTATAATATTGATATGTATGCATGTAAGACTACAAAACATCTAAAGAAGCTTGGGCCACACGTCTAGCTATCAATGATGCATTTTCCTCCTCGTCTTCCTCTATTCACTTAAAGCCCAAGCCCAAGCTGTTCCCCAAACAGAAGCCCCAAGCGCGAACCCAGCAGCATCAGTGCTCTGAAGCTTTGGTGCCTCATCGCCGCCTGGGCTTTAATGACAATTTATTTTCTACCTATTCAGAGATTATAGAAGAAAACTAAAACAAAGCAAATACGAAAAGGGATAAAAGGAGGCGACGCGCCGTTATATGAAACAGTAATACAATATACTGCTACTATAGCGTGATCTTAAATGGTCCATCAGCGCGACGCGATACGGCACAAGAAGCTCTGGCTATGCCAATAATGTAGATCGGGATGCCAGTATAAAACATGTGCATATTCATAAAACATAACAAGGAGATGATAAGGGAGAGATGGAAAACGAAAAAGAAGAAAATCAAGCTACCTCGAAATAGACTACCTGACCTTACTGACGTCACATTGACTCGTGATTTTTTGTCCCTGTTTGATGTCATCATGTGCCTCTAGATGTTTCTAGAGTCTTGCTCGTCCCTGATGCCACATCTGTGACACTGTTGCATAAAAACAAAGAGTTTTTTTTATAAAATTTTTTTTTAAAAAAAGCCAATGCGCCTACATAAGTAATAGTTCAACTAGTTATAGCAAATATACATTAAAGATAAATTTCTGAAAGATCGCAGTAGTAGTACACAACATGGTATATTTACGTGACATGATACAGCTCAGCTACATATATATAAAGTGATGAGAAAACAAGTATATATATGTAGAAGATGATACAACTATTGACTACCAAGTAGTAGCCATGGACATGAAATTGAGGAATACGACGACGGAGCTATGATAGAGAGGCCTTGATCTGACGATAACATCAAACACGAGCCTAAACGAAACTCTTAGTCGACTGTAATTTATAACATGATAATGATAGTTCTAGTCATCTGACCTCGCCTCTGTCTTGTCTCTCACAGCATTATTGCGGTATATCAGCCAATTGTCCTGCTTTAGCGCAGATTCGCAAGGCCTCGACCCAGCCTAAACGCACTACAATATACGTGCTACTGGGTTTGCTGCGGCTAAGTAAGGCCTAGATTCTGGCATTTACATCGCTAACCATTTTTAATAGTCTTTATTCTCCATTTTGGGTTAAGCCTCGAAGGACGATGAACGATGTTGTTCAAGGTTTCTCCAACTTTTAGAGTAGGAAAATATGTAATAAGAGCAAGCAGGGTGTGAGCTTATCTTTCTGTCCCCTTGTACGAAAGACAGAAATGTCTATTCGGCCCGATTGACATCTTGTTTTCTCTTTGGAACTAGGCCCAAGCAAGCAAGCTCACCTGTCCGTATACCCTAGCTGTTAGTGCCTCCTTGTCATTAGGCTCGCTTTATTTTTTCCTCATGTGTTTGGCTACTCATAATATAGCAGGGAAAAGAGTAAGAGTGCGTACCTTGCCACCTAAATTGTGCCGCAGAGTGACCTTTATGTCAAACAAGTCATACAGATACCTATTACAGAAAATGGGGGAAAGTAGGTTGCCGTTAGAATAGCAACTAAGAAACGGGAGGGACAGAAGGGAAAAGGGGGACGAGTCAACAAAAAAGATCTGCAGTCACAACAGAAAGAAAGCAGAGCCTCTAGAAGATACGTAGAACTGTTGCTGTTATTGTTTGCTGTCTTACTGTAGACCCGAGAAAGAATGTGATGCTGTGATAAAAGGTGATATCATAGCCTTGGTAAGCTGAAGAGAGGAATTACACAAACCCTAACCCTCAACTCACTTTTTTTCTATTCCGCCCCTGAGTTACCCCAGACCATTTTTTTCCAACCCAGCAGTTTATTTTCAGACCGAAGAATGAGATAATAGAAAGCTGGACAACAAAAAAAGAAACAACA
This sequence comes from Davidsoniella australis, assembly GCA_009806335.1. Classification (NCBI taxonomy): domain Eukaryota; kingdom Fungi; phylum Ascomycota; class Sordariomycetes; order Microascales; family Ceratocystidaceae; genus Davidsoniella; species Davidsoniella australis. Next base: position 3,988 of record RHLR01000121.1, read on the forward strand.
AAAAAAAAACGTGATTTCTCGGGGGAAAATCTGGGGGATGTTACTTTTGACCCCAGAGAAAGAAGGCAAAAGTCCGACAAGCAACAAGAGAAGAGAAGAATTCCAAGAAAAAAACAATAGAAAGGCTCGAAAGCATTGGGAAGCCAAAAAAAAAAGGGAAATAAAAGAAGGGCCGAATGTACGGCTAAGGATAGGGAAAAAGTGGATATGCCCTTGGAAGGTATCGTAGTTGGCAATTTTAGCGACACTCTGTTTTGAGACGTTACTATTTCGCCATGTTATTAGTGTTTGACTAGTAAAACCTAGTTGTAATGGGCCTACAGAAGCTTGTTACAATTAATTTGAGTGTATTTCCCCAGATCATGTGGCCAATCCCCAGAATTTCATTTTGTCTAGTGTACTAGTATAGTATTCTTGTGGATTTGAAGCTAAACGCGGGGTTTCTTTCTGTCTTCCGTTGCTTTCCTCCTTCTGGTTGCTTTTTTGTCACCTTAACATATGAAGGAACTGCGGAGAGACTGGATAGACATGCAATTAGTATCTATTGTATATTATATTTATCTAGAAAGTACCACGTTTCTGGGGGTCGGCCCGGGCGAGTTGATTTCTTAGCCATGTGTTTCGTCACTGGGGAGTCTTCGTCTTCGTCATAGCCTAGTATGTAGTTGTAGCCTATCGGCATATGTATATTCATACAGGGCCTAGCTGGTATTACATTGTTGATTTTCGTTGACCAAGGCTCGGCCGGACATCATGGACAAAACAGCACTATAGTAACTATAGCAATTATACAAACTACGCAAGAGTTACAAGGGTTCTCTTGTTTCTACTTTGGCTATGGAAAAGTAGACAACCGAAATCATACCCTTCCTTTGTCTTATTCATTTATTATTCCATTATGGAAACAAAAAAAAAAAAAGACTAGTCTTGTGCCTTTATATGTAGAAATATGTTGGAGATTTTCTTTATTCTACCCCGCATCTACGAATAAAGTTGGGTTGGATTGTACTGCTAAATATGGTATCTGTATAGATATTCATATATTGTTTCCTCGAATTATCACGCATCTACGTCAAATACCGGTTAACATTGTAACTTTGCCATGTTACTTATCTTATTATGGATATTATACTACAAAACAAAGAATATGAGAAGGATATCTTATCTTATTACGATATCGATATCACAAGACAAATTTATATCTAAGCTTCAAGTGGATTCAGACCAAGGACTAAACACGGAAAGAAAATAACAACTTCCTTGGTGGTATTGGGAGATGACGTTAGCTGTGATGCCGCAGCCTCAGAATTACATCAAACACCAAGAATTCATTAATGATCAGTAATTGCATCTTCTATCATTAATGTGTGTCGGTTATGTTCTTGAACCTCTCGTTGTTTTTCTTAGTGTTGAGAGTTAGACACCCCCGTACTCGTATCTGCCCTAGATACAATGTATGTGTATTCTTGCTTTCTTGTACGCCGATCACTTCCTTTTCAGAACATTATATATAAAGAGATAGAAACTTATACCTAGTATCTTCCTTATTATAATAGACGGAATATATACTGTAATGTCCCCTTGGCGAATAAGACCCTGGATAATGCCGTAGTATGACCGAACCTTTTTCAACACGGTTATCGAATCTAAGTGAGAAATCACATTAAAAGTAAAGTAAAACCAGAAGAGTCCTTGAGATATTAAGACATTTCATTGGTAATCGTCTTGGCCACCGTCTTGGCCTTCGTAATTCTCTCGGTGTGTATATCTGTATACATATGTATTACAAGACATCGTAGGTAAGTCACCCCAAATAATCCCAACTTGACGGACTGCACCGAGACAATGAATGGCCGCTAACAAGGCCGAGAAAGAAAGATTGGGAAGTAAGGTCCCTTGCCATAGACGATGCTACGCGATAACGACATTTTGTGATTTCAAGAAGGAAACTAAACAATTATTGTACCCACCGCAAAGCCTAACTTTTTCTATGATGTTTGCCCCGGATTTTATACCCCGGATTTTTTCTCTATTCCTCGCTTGCGGACATCACGAGGACCGACACTGTAGGAGTTTTCTTTCTTTTTTTTTTTCTTGCCCATATTTTTTGCTTGCTCATATCGAGTTAGCCTCGGGACGTCTTAGTACATGTAAATGTACGCCTGGCAAGACAACATTAAAATAACCAAGGATGGAAGCATGGGAAAGAGAGACCAGACTTGAAAACCGAGTAAATTTCTTCTATTTGTCTTAGTTTATGGATTACTGGGGTAGAATCACCGGTGGAGAATAATAAGAAGAATAATAGTATTTCGCTGTGTTTAATACGGTGAATTGAATTACTAATTTGGTAGCTTATATGTAAGATGCCCGGATTCTGGGAGGTCCCGGGTCTGGGGAAAGGAAAATAACAAGAAAGGAAGCCAAGAGACCTTGAATCTTAAGTCTCGAGTAGTTTAGTCTATAGAATGAAGGAACGCCGGACTTTCTCGGTATTCTAGGCCCTGAAAGAGAGACATGCTGAGATCTGGGGAAGTCTCTGCCATGGGGAGAGAAAGAGTACTAGTGATAGGAAGGCAAAAAGAAAGACGAAGGGGTATGTGTCTGTATATCCTTTTAATTATGTTCAAAAATTGGGGATTAAAACTTGACTTTCGCGGAGATAATGATAGTGAAGTGAACGCTGCAGCGTGCGTGATCACCAAATAGTCGTTAAGAAGTCATGAAATTGGAGATTTTCAAGAGATGTCGTCTATATTTTCTCGCTAATGCTCAAACTATCGGTTCTAGGGTGTTAGATGTCTTCATTTTTCTTCTTATTTTCCCTTTTCTTTGTTTCTCCAAGTGTGATTTTCCTCTCTTGAGGCTGAATAAAATTCTCTGATCGAATCATAGATCTGCCAGACGAATAGCACACCAGAAAAAGACTAAGATCTCATATCGAGATCGAACATTTAACCGCTTGCTAAAAAGAGCCTCAACGTGACAGACAGAAGCACGTAGAATAGAAAAAGAAAGTAACAAAACAAAGACTAGGGTGGGAACGACAGCTTCTCCAACACATACGATATAGATATTGCTCGAACATACAGGGTCACGCGGTGACACTTTGAAAGTACAAGCAGACAGAACAACACAAAAAGAGACCTTTGGAGGCATGTGTCAAACCCTTCAGGATCCTCTGAGCGCCTGATACAACTTACTCGGTGAAAGCTTGAGAGCCTCAAATCATTCCCATCCCCCTTTGTAATATTCCCTCTATCTCAGATATGGTGAGAAGCGGTCAGAATAACAAAGAATGATGTACATATGTATGTGTAGTTATATAGATATTGTCACCCTCGTACCGTCTTAGTCCTCTTCCCTCTTTCAGGCTTGCTAGGTGTCTTGCCAAGTTTGTGCCCGAGGGGAAAGCGAAAAAGAAAGGCAGGAGAAGATTTCACTACAGATAGTAGATAGGCGATGTCTGCATGTGGAGTAAAAGCCTTCTGCCTCCTGATTTCTGCTGATTCCTATCTGATTCTCCTATCAATATGTTACCATCTAGAATCAGGCCGGCTGGGTATGAGGATCTAGGTGCACAGTAGTATCAGTAGCAGTGCTATCTGAGTTTGATACTGGAAGCATCTCGTGCTATTCGGGAAAGATCCTCGGATGCACACTGTTGGCAATAGTGGGTTTATGTAATGTATGGTAGAGTCATAGCACAAATATCGTATATGGTATTGTACTATAGCGGTCAAGTGATGTATATACAGGGCGTGCTTTATGCCATTAATAATATATAAATCTAATGGTGATGAGGTTCCCATTCTTAAGCCAAGTTTGGCGATGGTAAAGACGGCTAAAAATGGAAACTATAAGTATGTGATTTAGCTCGTTAGGGAGAGGATATCACGCGCTGATCGGAAGGAAGACGTACTGGATATCAAGTTCATTCACAGCGAGGATCGTGCCTCATTTTATGGGGGAAAGGTTCCCTGATTTGCTCACTTATTCGAATTCACGTGGAAAATAAATAATGATGTGCCTATATGTACACATTCTATTGTTTTTTTTTTTTTATAGTTTAGTCATGGAGGAGGTGTAGGAATGGAGAGTTGAGGCTCGACCTGATCGACTTAATGACAAAAGCATCAGTATTTCATTCATTGAATTCCTAGCCAACGAGAAGCAAACTAAATGGGCGTATACTAGAGCATACTGTTACTACTGTTGGTTCGTTGCTTGTCGTTAGTCGTTTATCTGTAGATTAGTATGCACAACTTGTATTAGTGTATTACATATGTAATATGTAATATTGAGCTTCGTCATATTCCGTCGTTTAGACATCCTAGATAGTGGAGTCTTTTTGGAGCATGTGATCTGCTCTGGAGAAAAAAGGGCGTGTCGTACTCTTTTGCTTCGTCTATTTGATATGGCTAGGACAGGGCCTATCTGGCGAGTACCAAGATTTGGGCACGGCGTTGGGCCAAGCAATGGAGCAGTGCACAAATAGTCTAACAACAACCCCCCCCCCTTTCCTCTTTCCCTGTCTTGGACTGAAGAATTAGTCAGTAGGCACGGGCTAGTTATCCAAAAGAGGACAAGAACAAGCAGGGAGAATACTGGAGAAGATGAAGTGCTGCAAACAAGTACTTGAAGTGGAACTAGGCCGTTGTCATTTCTACATGTAGGGCCTTCATCCTTGGGACTTTCGTCTCTAAGGCGAGTCAAACGGGCCCATAAGCTCAGCCCAGATTGTCTCTAAGATGAGAAAGCTGGTTACTTTACTACGAATTATTGCAACCAGACGACCGAAACTGAGACTAGAGCAGTGGAGAAATATGTTAGAATGAGGAAAGTAAAAGGAGATACAGAGAGAAGAAGACAAAGCTATGTTTGTGGTATACTGATACGTAAATTATGTACCGTGTTGAGCGGCCTCGCCGGCCGGGAAGCTTCGAGCCGGCTTCTGAAGTTCTATGATGATGCCTAGGGTCGTGTCAAGCCTATCCATATATATTTACATAGATAGTGATATTTGAGGACTATGCCTAGGGAAAAACTTACTACAGTATTTAACTAAACACTCTCAGTTTGTTTCTAACTACATATATCTAAAGGGGAGGAAATTGTGCAAATCTCGCGCTAAAATAATCAACGGGGGTTATTTGTTCTTTTGTTTAGGGTTGTCTGTTTGTTAGACCCTACCATAACACAGCCCATGGAAACAAGGAGCTAGTAAATAGCTGAAATGGTAGATATTATGATTGCATGTACAGAACTAGCGATATTGTAGGATATGAGGACTTGTTTGATTCTATGACGTTTTGTCTTGCCATACTGTTCAATAACCATGGAGCTAAATAAAACAAAATCTAAGTCTATCTAGCTAAGTTGAAATGTCAACAAACAAAACTATCGCTAGCAGATATACTTGCCTTATAATACTGCCCACCGCGAAAACGCAAGTACCCACGCTACAGCATGCCCTTTACACCTTTAGCGGGGTAGATGCGCGGCAGCTTTCTGTCAGCTTAACTTTAACGCCTCAGCCTTGTAGCCCAGGCTAGAAAGAAACGCCGGATTTTGGTGATCTTGTTACGTTTTGTTTCTGCTTCACAGAAGTCGACCCGGAAGCCATCGCCTTAGCCGCATTCTCACATTTCTACTTTTACTTTAGCTTCAGCTTTCAGCTTTACGCTCAAATTGCTATCATGGCGTGCCCTCACGTTGAATCGCTAGGTAGGAGCACATAGTGATTGAAGAGAAAGAAGCTTCCCTGGAGCCTTGATTGTTGCGTAGCTAACTCTAGTCTTGTTTCCAATTTTCTCACCAATAGCTTTCCAGCCGCCGCGTTTGTCGCAATCTGTCTACCGCGAAGACTGTACTCAGTGTTTTGATTCCATTGTGAGTGACATTGAGCATCGAGAATATGTTACGATTGCCATAGCTACCATATTTCTACTTAGCTTGCAACTGCAACTGATACTAATGCTCATATAATCTACTTCTAGGATGACCCTACCGGCCTCGATGTCTGCCTTCAGTGCTTCAACGGTGGTTGCACAGGCGACAATAGCCATGCCGCTCTACACGCCTCTCTACAAAGCCATCCACTTGTCGCCAACATTCGACGCACCCGGAAAGTAATCGAAAGAAGTGAGCCACCGCTTAAGATGTCTAAGCTCGCAATCGCTGCGGAGACCGAAGCCGACCGTTACGAGACTACTGTGACTGCTCGCTGCCTCGAATGTAGCTTCGATCTTGATAAGTCTGACGCTAAACTTGCGCCAGTAGTCAACGGTATCATGTCAGCAAACACCTTTTCCCGTCAGGAAGAAGTCAAGGCCTGGGAGCTTGAGCTCACGGAATGCGAGCATATCCTAATCCTTGACCAAGAAGAAGCCAAACCCATCAAGTCCGGTGACTTGGGCCATTGCTCAGCATGCAGTCTTCATGAAAACCTGTGGCTCTGCTTGCAGTGCGGCAATCTTGGCTGTGGCCGAAAGCAACTCGGCGGCGTAGAAGGGAACACCCATGGTCTGGCCCATGCAACTGAGTCGGGCCATGGCGTTGCAGTCAAGCTAGGCTCAATTACTCCCGAAGGGAACGCCGATGTCTACTGCTATAAATGCGATGATGAATGCATCGACAAGAGCCTTGCAGCGCACCTAGCAAATTGGGGTATCAAGCTGGCTGATCGCCAAAAGACTGAAAAGAGCTTGACTGAGATGCAGATTGAGCAAAACCTTCGTTGGGATTTCAGTATGACAACTAGCGATGGCCAGCAGCTAACGCCATTATTTGGCCCTGGTCTCACGGGCTTGAAAAACTTAGGCAATAGCTGCTACCTTGCTAGCATCCTGCAGTGTTTGTTTGACCTGCCAGCGTTCAGCGAGCGCTATTACAAGCCGGGAGATATTCCGCCCAGTGTATCCGAGCCTGCAGCTGACTTGGAGACGCAACTGGAAAAAATAGCTGATGGTCTTCTTTCTGGCCGTTACTCCAAGCCTAGTGGTAACGTCTCCATGTCGGCGTCGTCAGATGGGCTCGTGCACCAGGGTGGAATTGCTCCTGCCATGCTGAAGCATCTGGTCGGCCGTGGCCACGAGGAATTCTCGACTATGCGTCAGCAGGATGCATTCGAGTTTCTACAGCACCTATTTACGTTGATTAGCCGGGCTAGCAAGGCTAATGGCAAGCCAGACCCAACTAGCAAGTTCCGCTTTACAATTGAGCAGCGTTTACAGTGCCTTGGCTGTAAAAAGGTGCGCTATAGCTCAACGGAACAGGATAACATCTTTATCGACATTCCTAAGGACAAGATTCCTGCACCCGAAGGCAGTGACAAGCCAGACACGTACCGTTCAGTTGCGCTAAAAGAATGCCTGGACCGTTTTACGGGTTTGGAAAAGGTCGAACTGACCTGTGCTTCATGTAACAGCAAGGACGGTTACACCAAGCAGCAGTTGTTCAAGACGTTTCCCGATGTGTTGGCAGTCAATGCTAGCAAAATGGCAGTTGTAAATTGGGTCCCCATGAAGGTTGACGTGCCTGTCATTGTCCCGACAGAGCCCTTCTTAATGGATGCCTACATATCCAAGGGCTTGCAAGCCGACGAAGAAGAGCTCCCGGAAGAGCCAGAGTCTGAGAGCGTGGCATTTGTACCGGATGCAAACGCCATGGCAATGCTGGAGGGCATGGGGTTTCCGCCAAATCGCTGCCACCGTGGTCTGCATGCTACGGGTAATGGTGATGCTAATGCTGCGATGGAATGGCTCTTTGCGCATATGGAAGATCCCGACATTGATGAGCCGCTAGTCATTAATAGCAGCAAGAAGAGTGGCGCGGCGGAGGTGGACCAGAGCAAGATTCTGATGCTAACGGAGATGGGATTTGCAGTGCCACAAGCCTTGAAGGCATTGCGTGAAACCAATGGCGACGTTGAGGGTGCAGTGACATGGCTCTTCTCGCACCCGGACGATCAAGGTGACGTTGAGGGTGAGAATGAAGGCGCGGAGACAGGGCCGGCCGAGAAAAGAACTCCTGCAGGTAGTGCGGAGTTGCCTGCCGAATTCCAGTTGAAGTCATTGGTTTGCCACAAGGGTACAAGCATTCACACAGGGTACGTATCTTATTATTTCTTTCTAGATCTTTGGAAATGTATGCTAACTGATAGATTGCTTATAGACACTATGTTGCCTTTATCTGCAAAAAGATTGAGGATAAACAGTCGTGGGTTCTTTTCAATGATGAGAAGGTGGTCAAGGCTGTGGACGTGGACGAAATGGCCAAATTTGCTTATGTGTACTTCTTTACGCGGACATGATTAGAAAAAGAAGAGTAAACCAAGAATAAGTTAATGAGGAAAACATGACATAATCAAACAAGTAGTCAAATGCAAAAGAACAGCAAACAAAAACAAATGCATATGCATTACATATCAAACAAACATCTTCATAGCTCTATAGCTCCATAAGATTAATGAATTAAAAAAAAAGAAAAGGGCTTCGCAAGACTTCTAAAGCTAGCTGGAGACGCGCTATATTGAACTGTGTTAAGGGCATTCATTAAGCGCTGCATTATTTGCACTACTTACAAATTAATTGATGGTGTCAGGTTAATCTTTTGCGGGGAAGGCGAGAGAGGGCATGAAAAAACGACAAATAAGTTTATTAAACCACAGGCCATCTTCCATTTGCAAGTCCCTTTTTGGTACTTCGTATCGTGATGTATCCCCCCCTTCTTTTCTCCAATACGATTACTTGTTACTTGCCCCAGATTATATTCCAGCTGACTACGTGTATATAGACAGTCAGTTATACTATACGTAACGTAGGAAGCGCGAAAGCTTAGGCCATGAAGATATTGTCTGGGGAAAAAAAGAAGATTAGAAATAAGCGGTGGTCAAGGCTACAACTAAGAAAAAAGAAAGGCCGAGAATTAGATATAACAAGTGGGTGATCTGAATAATTACCAGGAAACTAGTCATGAAAAAAAAGTAAGAGTCTAATAATGCTGTTATGGCCGAAAATCAAGCCGACGTAGAACGAAACCAATCGAAATCTTAGCTGTGTACCAAGTAATGATCAATGGTCACTTTTATTGTTTCTCCGGTGTTCTAAGACGCATTTTGGTGCTGTTGAGGGAAAATCCGGGGAAGACGTTGTGCTTAGTTAGGTGTTTTATGGACTGCAGTATCGCACTAAAAGTTAATATAGTGGAAATGGAGATACAATAAATGTACCACTGTAGTAAAACTGTGGAGAAACCCGCTATATTCCGGGATTCCGGAAAACGCGGGTTAGAATCGACTTTCAGAACCTCATAGTAGATATGAAATACCGCAACTAAAGCCAATGCATGATAACACCGAGAATCATTGCTACCTTTGCTACATGTATGTACATACATACATAGCCGTTATCTCTATAACATCCGAATAAAACATAAATCATAAAACTCTGACAAAAGTCGAATATGAAGCCTCGTAATCATGCGATCCTGATCGGTCGATTATGGCCGTATAAGTGCCGACTTCCAAACATAACATACATGATTGTATACAACTATAACAACATTATAACAACAAATCGAGCCTCCTACGCCTTATAGGAAGAAACATGGTAGAGAAATAATGCCGGTCTGACAGAGGATTTAGGCAAAAAAGTATAGATTTATTTACCGGCTCTTGTTGAAGACAGAAAGGGGTTTTTAAAAAAAAAATATAAAAAAAAATAGGAGTGTGGGTGATCGAACACCAGCGGCTCTTATATTGATGAGTAGCACGGCCCATAGTCAATAGACGTACTAACAATACAGCTACATGTTAAGTTACAAAAAGAAGACATGGAGAATGAATATGTCTATTCATTTGAGAGGAAGAAGAAGTAATGCAGAAAATAAACCTAAAGAGAACAATTGGAGAAAGTTGTTCTCTATATGTCGACGCCCCCCTCTCCAACTACATTCTTGGTATTTTTTTCTTGGTTGCAATGTGGTATTTTGTTGGTATGCATCATCATGTCCATTTCTTTAATCTACCCACCCCCTACAAATTATAAAATGTTTGTTTGGCTAGCCAGAGAACAGACCACTTCAATGCTTAACCCAGGTCACAGTCGACCACCAAAGAGAGATATCATCAGACATACATATTAGAAGAATAAACGGTATTACATACTAACTAAATTCTAATAAAAAAGCTTTGACGTTCTCTCTTCTCTACTTTCCGCTTGGGAAAACGGTGAGGCAGAAAGCTATGGCCATATACATATACGCCTTGAAAAATATATTAGTATGAACTAGTAAAGAGGACGAAACAAAAAAAAAAGAAGAGAAAATAATAAAGTAATGGTAGCAAGTAGATCTTAGTTCTCAATCATGCGTCGCGTCGTCCTAAGAAAGGGAGATCGTGTTGATCTAGTAATAGCGTGTGACTCTGTATCTGTTGTGCTTACGGAGAGAGGGTTTATTTGTATTTTATTTTTCAATTCATTAATCTTATGGAGCTATAGACGGAGCGAGTATATAACGTTGTTTAATATATTCATTTCTAGCTTCTGATCTAAGTCGACCTGACCCTGCATCTTACATAGTTTATGCGGTGATGGAGTGTCTGTATCTACGCAAAAAGACTTTGGTTCAATAAGCTTAGTCCCCAACAAAAGAGAAAAGAAAAAAGAAAATACAGAGCTGAAAACAACTCTAGAATAGACGGGCTTCTAGAGTCTTCTTTCTTGTCATTATTTGGGACTGGCTTGACTACCCTTCTATAGTTCATGCATAAAGACATCATTTTAGAGGGACCATCTCATTATTCTCATCGCTAACCTGTGCTTGTCATGTTTTTCTTATCTTGTACATTATATAAAGCGAATGGATCCCATGCTGCTTTGTTTTACCTAACTATATGTGTAACTCATTAACTAGCTATATTTGTATGCAATACATATATATTTATTATGACAGATGCCGATACAAGGAACAAGCCCTTTAATTTCATGAAGTTGTAGTATAACTCTTATGAGTGCTATGGCCAACTAACATGCTATGTGTATATATCACCAATTTTAATAAACAGCAAGAGGAAGGAAGGCTACGTTGCTGTGCCGCCAACATGCATGTTGCTGTAGTCTTCATTTAGTTGTCTTCTCTTTCTTTGTCTTGTTCTCTCCGTCTGATATCTTCGTATGCAATGTCATAACACATAATAACACCAAAGCTATAGAAACGTCCAACTAAAGCTCAGAACGGTGTTTCTGAGATTAAGGGCACATGTAAGTCGTTGTGACTGAATATGAGTTAGATGTAGATATGTAGTATCAAGAAGTAATCAAATGCAGAGCGTTTGGAATCGACATCGTTTCAATTACTTGGCCTCATCACTCCGTAAAATGGAATCCAAAAAAACAGTATCTGTAAACCTCATCATCGCAACACAAGCCAGTGTCTCCGTTGTTGATGGGTTGGTCGCCGTCTACACGAGGCCCGTTAGATCCTAGATATGTAGCACATTCAACTGGCCGTTAATAGATCCTTTTCCATAGCACCCAGCTCAGCTTGAAATCTTTCGCTCAGCCTAGCCAGTGTAGCGATAGCTAACTATCGTATCTACACGATGGTTACTCGTACTGAATCCACGCAATTGCACCCTCTCGGCATTTTCAATCTCCTTTGCGTCCGAGTCTCCCCACTCTACCGGCACCTCGCTATCAGCGTCGGCATAGACAAGCACATTGAATGTACAGTCTCCTTGTAGCTGCGGCAAAAAGGTGACCGATGCCGTGATTTGTCGGAACAGTGCGGCGATCTCGTCTTGGATCTCCTTTTCCGTCTTCTCTGGCTCTAGCGCTGACGGTGCAGACCCCGACGATCCGTTTTCGTCTACCGCTGTAGCAGATGACGACTTAGACTTCTTCGACGGTTTGGCATTAAATATTTGTACCTATTGTTTAGAGTTATAGTTAGTGCCAAGTGCATGTATATATATGTGTGACCCAAAGACTTACATCAAACTGCCACCGCTCCACATGATCGCCAGTGTCCTTATCTGTGACAACAATCACTAGCTTAGAGATCTTACCACCTAACATCCACTTGTCTAGCTGGCCCATGATCTTCTTGATATACGCCTTGACTTGGTCGTCCGACGAGACTATATGGATGAGTTAGTAGTAGAACAAAAGGTGTATTGGAGAAGCGAACTAGCAAAAGGCCAGTACAAACTATTGTCACGTACCAAGCATGTTAAGGCCATACTTCTTGACACTATATATAGCACAATTAAGTTAGTGATACAATAGTATAGAGATAAACAGTCTGAAAATTGAATAGTACTTACGCTGTGAAATCTTCCGCGGGGTAAACGCCACGTTGGAATCTACCGTTAAATTTATGTTAGAATAGCCTAAGCTCGTATAGCATTACTTTGATGTTGATACATGGTTGTCGCATGGCCATGGCCATAAGTTGAGGCGCATTCAGCCTTACAGCCTCGCCAACATATCACTAGCAGGGAAACCGAGCATGTATACATACAGGATAGAGTGGATGGAGTATTGAAACTACAGATTGGCATTGTTAGCTCAGGCACACGGAAAATATGGCATGACCATGCAAAAAGACCCACGAATTCAGTGACCATGCGAGAACTGCCTTTCAAAGCGAGTTTATGTGTCTTCTTGCCATCAGCGTCCTTGTCCTTATCCTTTGACGATGATGACTTGGACTTTTTGGCCTTGACGGGCTTTTCAACTGGGACCTCCATTTTTGAGGGTTTATTGGTAAGAAGGGGAGATGGAAACGGGAAATTCTATTGGATCAATCAGATACTGTTCGTGATATCAAATCGAGAAAGTAAATGTCGCAGATGTCAAGTGATACAGGAGATTGATTGAGGCCGTTAATAGAAGTTAGGCTGTTGGTGATGAACAATTGTTCAATATGTTGATTGAATGGAATTGACTAGATGGGCCTGTTCCCAGGGTTTGTTTACTTTGTGCCCAAAAGGGATAGTAGGACCGCAACCTAACAGCGAGACCCACATTTAGGCAATAGTGTGCTATTTAGTGGCGAGTAGGGCGGGTTTTAGTATATATTGTACGACACATAACTAATATGGTCTGTTCAGCCGACTAAATGAAAGGCCATTGAATGAAGAAATTGGATATATTACAATTAGTTGGTTCAATATATGGAACATATATTCAATTAATCATCAGTACAAACATAAAAGTGAGCTTAGAGCTCTTCTCTTCCATATATTGGCTGTGTTGGTCGAGTCTTGATGGGTTCTTTGCCTCTCCTAATAGGCGTCTTGTATTTCCTCGACGGCGATGTATAAATAGAGGAGGACGAGGTAGTGGTCGTACTAGTAAATCTGACCTCGGTAGATACAGAGTTACTCAGTAATGTATTCTCCACTCCGTCTAACAACGTCTTGTTGTTCATTAGCTGCTGTGCTTTGAATGTGACAAAGTTGCTCTCATATGTGATGAGTAAGCACCGCATTCCCTTGTCTTTGTGGTCGTGTTCGATTGTATACACTGGCTTTCTAATCATGCACAAGGAACTGTAAAGTGCTTGTTTGGTGGACCAGGAAATCTGATCTTTATAGTAATCTATCGTTTTAAGTCAAGTTGATGGATCAGGTTAGCTAGTCTTTCCTCATTTAGAAAGCCGCGGATATGACCCAATATCCAAAGGGGTTGTATTATCATACCGGGAAACTCTGGACTAAATTTAGTCCAGATATGTGGAAACAGATACAGTAGGCCGGGAGAAATCACGAGATAGCCGTGCCGTCCATTCAAGAAATCGAAATTCGGATATCCCGTCCACCACGCAGACCCCGTATCATCGAATCCGAACGCTGCAATCTGCGAGCCAAGCTTCCCAGATCTCACCAAAGTCTCTAGAACTGCTAGTGCATGGTAGCCCACAGTCGCTTCAGGTCCCATATCAAGGACCAGTACGGGCTTATCGTTCTCGTCTATCCAGCCACCAGCAAACTCTTTGTGGAAATCAGCAATCCACAGCCTAATATCCATACGTACATGGGCATGCCTGGGGCCTTGAAACATATCTCGCCATATTTTGTCGGCTAAATTCGTTATATTTGCGAACTCTATTACTGCGAATGGTATGTTGTTTAGAGAGCAACAGTCTATATCATTAGGGTTATCAAACTGGCTAGAATGTAGACTAGGATAAGCCCATCTTCCGAATACTACGGGTAGTAGTGATAGTAGTACAAGGATAATTTGGAGTGAGGAGAGCGATAGATTCATTATCAGTAGTATCGGTGATATTGATACATAGATATTATATGTGAGATAGTTTAAATAGAAAAAAGTATAACTGGCACATTATGATGATGAGAGATTTAAAAAAAAATTTTTTGACTGATAATATCATAACCCTGGCAAATAACCCTAGCTATCTTATAGATAATCATCATGATGGAACATAAAATAAGTCAACCTGACTTCGCAAAGAAAACAGATAGAAGAAACTCGGACTAATGCGACCCAATATTTTCCCATGTACTCTAGTGAAAGATCTAGGTACGCAAAACTAGCCAAACAGCCAAAAACAGAATATTTAACAAGACATGAAATGAAGCCCCGAGCAAAGAAAAGAAGTGCCTCCGAGATAAGAAGAATATAGAAAGAAGGGAATAAAGGTATTATAGTTGACCTAGTGAGCACCCGGTGCTCCAAGTCTGACAAAGAATAAGCGCTACGTCATGAGAAGGTATACTCAGGTATAGAAAGCCAATCGTTCGAATCGATTATGGAATTTGCCATTTCATAGTTATCGGATGTGACAGTCATATCAGTAGACATATTTTCAGCGTGGGGGAAGATATCGTCGTAGCTAAGCATGTTTTCTAGGATAGGCAGTCCAGCAGTGTCATCAACGAAGCGCGGAAAGTTGAAGTAATCAAAGATATCGTACGCATCCAAATCACGATAAGTACGCTGTGGGCCACCATAATTCCCGGGACGGTTGCGGTTATTGGTAGTGGCCGTGGCGGTGGAAGTTGTAGTAGAAGATGTACATGCAGAAGCAGGGGCAGACACATTGTTCTGCGGTAGAATCATAGTATTAGTGGCCATAGAGTTGGCTGATTGAGGATAGTTCTCTTCGACAAGACCACTGGATGGGGCCATCATATTATTAGTGCTGATAGCAGCGTAGTTGGAAGCGGCATGGCCATGGCTATGACTATAATTATGACCATGATTGTGGTTATGATTATGGGCGTGGCCATGGACCTTGTTCTGTGGGCGTGACAACAAGATGTCTAGGTCAAAGGCGGTACGGCGCATGTCTGCTAATATCTTGACAGACGGCGGGTTTTCGCCAGTCATCGAATGGTTGGCCTGATATTCGTCAAGCACACGCTGCAGTAGGTCAGAATAGCGTTTAGCGACGGGCCAGTAGCGGCCCATCTCGCGCAGAGTATCAGTGAAGAAGCCAAGACTTTCGTCAGCCGTGTGGCGCGTTGTAGTGCATTGGACGATTAGCACACGTGCGGCCACCCATAGTGTAAAGGCAAACGGTGGACCAAGCTTGGAGAGCATACGGCTTTCGACGACAAAATGGGCTAGTTTCTGGATCTGGGCGACAGCGTCTAGACACCGACAGGCAGCGGACACGCTGATTTTGAAGAACTGCGAGGTAGTGGTTGGATAGGCGGCAGATGAGTTGAGGCGGATAACGGTTGTCTGATACGCGGCGTGCAGCATCACCCACGACGCGCTTAGACGTATGGTTGAGTGACGGCTCATGCGACTCATGTCACTATACTCGGTGGGCAGGGCTTTCATCCAGGTGGTGAACTCGGCGTGCAGAGTTTTGAAGTTGGTCTGCCACAACTTGACATCTTCCTCGAGTTGAATGTTGACAGGCCGTTTGAGGAACTCATGTATTTTAGATAGGATACCAAGAATCTCGAGATAGTAGGCAAAGGCGCCCATATTGGCAGCGTTCTCAGCATCGAACCAAGCAGAACTGGGAATGCCAGCCGAGGAGGCATCTCCCTCCTTTCTCAGCACACCAGTGCGGAAGAAGCGTGTCTGAGTCTTGTTGTTGCAGTTCCACAACTCGTCCTTGCATGGCAACATGCGATCTATCTCGCGATCGCTGAGAGCGAATTCAAAAGCAGTGGCGGTGGTGGCATACCGGTCGAGCAAGTAGACCATCCAAAAGACACGGCGACGCGATTCTTCCTCGATAAAGTCTAGCGGCTCGGGCAAGATCATAGTACGTAAGGTGTAGATAGACGAGTAGGCGGGCTCAACTAGATACGAGGTTGTTTCGACAGCCAACCCTAACTGGACAACGGACCGTGTTAGAAGCGCCAGTACGCTCCAGCCTGGATGGCCGTTGCTCTTGCCGACCAGATCAAGGGCGATGATGACCAAAGCTTGGATAGACTTGACCGAAGACTGCTCCATGCCGTATAGAAGCACCCGTTTCTTAGACGACGTATAGTAGTTGTCGCGCTCCTGCGCCGTCATGGGCAGGTCCTCACAGTAGCGCAACGTAGTTGCTAGTATGGCGTGCATGAGAACTTTGTCGCCCTCGGTGGCTTTTTTACCAAACAAAGAATCCAGTGTAGTCTGGCGGTGCAGAATCGGACACCACGTGTTGATATGGGTGAAGTAGCGGTCGACGATCTCGTATAGCGTCGACCACGTCGGCAGTTCGAGACCGTTATCCTGCGGTAGGGAGAGCATTGAGGACGGTGACGGGTGGTGGTGATGATGGTGGTTTTGTGGATGATTTTGTTGGTGATGGCTACCTGAGTCGACACCGGTACCAGAAGCAGGAGCAGCCGAAGCAGCAGCTGTGGCCGGACTAGCATCTGAACTAGATATTCCAGGCCGTGAGTGATGGATATTCTGTTGCATATGGACGGAGTGCGAGTGCTCAAGCGGCGAGTGACCGGGATATTCAGCATGGACGCAGTAGTCCATAGACGACGAGGCGAAGCCATTGGCGAGATCGGGCAGTTTGGTCGAGGCTGGAGCCGACGAAGAGACTGGCACCGAGCCGGGCCCGGCAGTCGTTGTAGCCGGAGTACCTTGTGAGTTCAGCATTGGCTGTTCTTGGGATAGAGAGTGTGGCTGCATATGCGGCGGCATATGCGCTAGCATTGGCATTGGCATCGACATCGTCATCGGCCTCGGCATCGGCGCTGGCATCTCTTGTTCCATGGCCCTGAAGTCGGCCACCCTTGGGTTCCGCTCTTTCGACCTCATCTGAGTAAATGGGCCGCTGGATAAGATCCTGTCGTGCGCCTGGATCGTATCAGATTGCTGTGCTAGAATGCCTTCTAGCTTATCCAACCGCTGCTCTAACTCGCGGCCATATCCGGCGCGCAGGCCGGGTTTCTTTCGTTGGCGATACTCGCACGTCATGTTATTCTTGGTGCACCAGCCACAGGAAGGCTGCACTCTATCGCATTTGACCTGCTGTTATGTCAGCATGTTCATTGCTCTAGATATGTCTCCCGTCGGGGTCAGACCACACGTACCTTTCTCTGCTTGCACAACTCACATCTAGACATGTTAGGTTAGTCATATTGTGCTTATAATCTATTGTTGAGTTTCATCTGCTTACGATACTGTCGTCGGGCGCTTACGCTTGCCTAATTGTACGATATCTGCTTCATCGCAATCATCGAATTCGTCGCCGCTTTGCATGTTGTTTCCGTCATCACTCCCCCTGTCGGCAAGCGTCGATTCATTCCGTACCAACAGGCCGTAATCTAATTCCTTGCGTTCTTCGTGTCTTTGTAGACTATGGCGATTCCCTACTAGTTGGCTTTGGCTTGGCTGTATTGATTCCGATAAGTGAGCCCGTTGCCGTTGCCTTTGCTGTTGTTGTTGTTGTTGTTGTTGCTTCTGCATCGCGCCGACTTAAGCCTAAGCCGCACACGGGCTTTAGCAGCGGAGATGGATTGGAAGTTGTGCGGTACAAATACACCGAAGTATTAGTCTAAAACACTGTGTATACGGGACTCGATTGTGCCGGACAAAGCAGCACCGCAATGAATCAGCAGCACGGGAGCAAATCGAACTAGTGGCCGGTCGGTCAAAGGCTTAACAGGGAAAGGAGAAGGAAAAATAGTCGAGCTAGGGGCGGCAACAGCCTCTAGTGTATAGAACTCCTTGGAGAGAACGACCGGAACTTCGGAGCACTCAAAATGATCCGAGGGAGATGGCTATTATAGCAGCAGCGTAGCAGAACAAAAAAAGGGTGAGTGACACCAAGCTGGGGGGGGGGGGGGGGAGCAAGATAAAATAGTGATAATTACTTGTATTAAGTAAGATTGATAGCGGTGGCTCGTTGCTTTGCTTGTTGGCTAACGGTAGGGTCAAATGAACTACGGGAATAATGCCAAGTTATAGAATTATAGAGAAAGAGAAGGTCAAACAAACGAACAAGCCTAGCTGGGCTGAACTCAGATGCTGGTTGTAGGAACGAGAAGTAGAAAAAAAGGAAGAGATAAATTACATTTTTCTTTTTCCTCTTTTTTTCCCCTCCCACTCTCTTAGCTTTTCGAAAGACACTAGGGAGAGAATGGGCGTTTTCAACTCCAAGCCAATGCAGAGCCAACTGGAATAACCGCCAGTTGTCGATAGCTTGGTGGAGGCGGAGTTGAACAGAACTACCGGCTGCCGGCTTCAAGATAACAAAGCAAGTAAAGCGATTGAGTTTATAGATAGGTTACTAGAGAAGTACCGAAAAATGACAAGATATGCCGCAAAAAAGAAAGATATATCGTGGTCAAGGAAGCAGGAAATCGACAAGAAGAACTTTGAAGAAAAAGAAAGATGAAAAAGACTTGGACTTGCTAATGTGGAAAGAAAAAAACGTTTAGTATTTCTCTTTTTTCTCCTCGATACTTCAGCCAGGCTATCTCGCATCTGCATACAGCGAACAGTGAACCACACAAGAACTTTGCAAAGAGCTGCAGCAGCAGATTAATGGATCGACTGTCTTTCTCTACTATTACGGCTTGCATGTGAACGCGCAGACAACTCGCAGCTGCAAACCCATTTTTGGTGACTACTGTGACGTCTAATGGAATCCAGTCTCTTCGCCTATCATAGATAATGCGACTCTACAGCAATAATTTACAAGAACTTTGGGGTCAGATCTGTCCACATTATCCTACAAATAAATGATAATTATGACTAGATATATATGATATACGTACATACATTTGTACAGACGTTTGCGCATTCCGAACAAGTTCTTATCGACGCCTTCATATTGTGCTTTGCTTCACTCGTACTCTACTATCCTCTTTTCCCCGACGCAAGTCAAGTGTTACTCCGGATAGTTTGAAGGGCTGTAAGTCTTCGCATGACAGGGCTTGAGCCGCGGGATGGAAGCCTGACGGAACGAAACAAGAGAGAAGATACGTGTATAAAATAGCTTAGGATTTAGTCTCGCGCGAAGAAAGAAAACATGCAGTTACTAGGAAAAGTGGTAGCAGTTGTTCTGTCTTGGTCACTTTCTGGACTTCTGCCTATTGATCTCTGGCTTCCTTTCGGTAATTCTTTTTTTCTTTATTTTATCTTTTCGCTTCACATATCCAACCTCAAAACCTGCCTAGGTCATAGTCTTCAACTCTTACTACAGATATATCTATTATCTGTTCTTTTTATCGATGCTTGTATCTCAAAACGACAAACAAGGATTTGGCCCATGAGATAAATTCAGGCGAACGTGACGAGAACTCGTTGCGAAGGCCAGGAAATTGTTCAGCCACACAAAAAAGAAAAAAAAGAAAACCATATATATATACTAGGAAACAAAATACGGGTTTTTTTATATAGTTTTCATGTTTCTAATCAATAGTTAGTTATAGCCAACAAAGTACCTACAATGATAAACGCTGTAAATTATCATATGTAGTTGATTATATTGAACCTAGGAAAGTAGGACAGGACTCGGCCCTTGATCAGACTAGCCTCCTAAACTTAAGAGGCAAGGACGACTCGAACTACTTAACGACTACTATTTAGGCCATTTCCTATTCTGTCAGACTAAACGTCGATCATCACAACCATATTTTCGAATCAGGCTCATGAACGACTAGGCGAACACCTTTTTTGTTTTGTTTGTTTGGTTCTCCATTCCCGATTTATCTTGTCGTATTTTTTATCTTTCCTCTTATGCTCAGATTTGGCCTTATCGTCTTTTATGACGAGCTGAACTCCTTAAATTAACCTTGCATCTTTGTTTTTCTTTGGTATGTTCACTTGGTCTATTTGTAGTTGTATAAGCTGTAATATGTAGGCTAGTTCTCCCGTTATCCCTTGAAGTATCATTCCCTATTCCCTTGTAACCAGTTTAAGCGTGAATGTCCCTATTCCTTCTTTTTCTATCTCTTCCGCTCTTTAGTGTCTTCGTTTCGCCACGAGCTTTCTTCCAAACATGCCACGCCGTGGTAATATACATAACATATACATACATAGAAGAGGCAGGAAATTTCTCTAAAGGGTCTAGTTGCAGAAATTTGAAGTAGTACAACGCAATTTCGACTAAGCCCGTAGTCACAATAATCTAAAAAAGCTAGCTAACTAACTAGTTCATCTTAAATATCGGATCAACTTGATCACCTTAAACAGTAGTGATGGTCAAAGTAAGTAGAAATATAAAAATCTTTCTTCATGAAATATTACTATTTGAGTGACTAAGCTTCTTTCTTTCGGGCACTAATGTTGGCCGGGCTAGTGACGCATTTAATCTCCCTTCCTGTCTAGAACATATCCGCCTGGTCACCATGCTCGCTCTTACCTTGTTGTAGGATGCCACTTTCCAGCCGCACCAAGACATGCAGCCAGTCACAGCTTTTCTTTCTTTTCGTTGCTGACGCTTTGCGTGTCTACTGTTCTCTTTTTTGTCTTTCGATATTACATGTCAACGGCAATCAATGCCTTGCTCAATAGGCGACACAGCTGACGTCACGAAAAAGGCCAGTATATGAACGTTTTCTTTTCTTTCTTTTCTTTTGATGATTCATGGCCCATTTTCTCGCCTAGTGCTCATTTCTAGATAATCGGCGACTTACATTACACTATAACTATCCAATGTGATGAAACGAAGATCTATGCACCATTCAGCACATCGTACATCTCTGCAGCACAACTGAGTTGCGCTATAACTGTATGTTTTCTCAGCTTACTCTAAGCTACCTACCTAATTTCTCTTATCTTTGTTGAGTTGCGTGTATCTTGGGACTTGTATGTGTAATCCTTGGCCACTCAACAAAGAAAGATGGCTAAATATTGATATATACCCGTTGGGGAAATTGATATACATCCGATCATAACGGGCGCTAGTGACGGATGGTACATACCAAATCCATACCTAAATGGAAAGAAGCTACTGGTGATGATCTGGAATCATAGTTGTGAAAGTAAGATAGCTGTATCTGTATGTCTGTGATAATAATTTAGCGGGCCAAATGAAAGTTATACGTGCCTAACGCCACTAGTCGTAACTTCATAGCTGGAGCCAATATCCTAATAACAGTAACCATGTTGCAGAATAAGAAAGAGACCAACATAACGAATGACAGTTTCAAGCTATGTATTGATCTTCATCATAAAAAGTACTGAGACTGTGAACGGCCGCCGATACACAGCCAGTAATAAACGATGTGACTGCAGTAGTTTGAACTACAATATATCATGTATCATTTTGTGTATGTTCTATGTGTAATTCATCCGCTTCCTTATGATTTGATTCATCGAGGAGCAGCAGCTGCCGTGCTGTATGTATGACTTTGTAAATCAGACATATACATATTCAAAAATTTGAAATAGAAAAGAAAAGAAGAAGTTTGGTTGTTTGACAACGACACAATGTGTAAGAGCCGTAGTATGTAACGTACAGCACATACATGCATACATATATTTACATGTACACAAATCCAACTTTAATGTGCGAACCACAAAACGAAATACATATATGCATGCTACTTTGTACCGGCAGCCCGTTCCAAGCCCTACATTGTAATACGACATGACGCCTATAAACTAGACCAACTCTGGTTTCCGCTGAGTTAAATTATGTTGTAAGTGCTGGCAGGAAGGGTCCGAGGAATAATATGCAGAAAGAAACATACACATACACGAATATGTCTAGTGTCCCAAGCTGCGTGTCCCACTTCTACCTAATATTTTATGCACTGTCTACAACTAATGAAAGCAGTACATACACAGATATGGATATTGCCTCTCTATTGACATATGTGATTTTCCCTTGCTACCTGCATTATGGATCATATCCGGCGCTTATTTTTATTTGCTTTTGACTCTAGATGTCTAGATATGTACTTGTCCAGACTTGCCTCCGACGGCTGCTGCCATTTTAGGAATTCCAACTTTGTCTATTACCATATATTGAAGATGAAAGAAATTGCTGCTCTACGTATCGATTTAGGGCCACCAAGCAGGTTTTCAGATCAAGGTAGAGACGATACAGGTCCCAGCCTCTTCTTGTTGTCCCTGTTGATCTGTTTGTCTTATTATGATTATCGAGTTTAGCGTGCAGATACCAAAACGGTGGGTGCTACTGTGATGTGATAGTGACGGTAATTTTGGTAGTGGCCGCCCAGCTTACGGTGAAAATGGGATGAGTAGTTGTACATAGCAGTATGTTTCCGACAAAAATACAATGCTCGATTCAATAGAGCTAGACACTATTATTTACAATACATATATGTAGAGTACTTTGGGGAGCCTGCTAGTTTAGTTGATGTGATAACGAATCAGCTGATAATATGGCCTTGGAGACTATATTTTTTCCCTCAGTTTTACTTAGCCGTAAAGTTGTAAGAGAAGTTATCATGACTACCCATATACCAACCAGACAACATCTCTATCCACTGGTAAAAGCCCTTCTCATCTGACCCTGTCTTCCCGCCTCTAGGCAAAAAGTATTTCCTCATGAAGTAGTCCCTGTACAAGGTGAGCATTCGCAAAACGCTGCTGGCATAGATACACAAGACGCAGAGCCATGGCCACCGCGTCTCGAAACCCTGTTTGTTTTCTTGATTCTTCTTTTACCTCTTTTCTATTTGTGCATACAGCAGATATATGGTGTCCACGGGAAAAAGAAGGGACTACTGCAAGACCCCTCACATAAGCCTGTGCATATCCCTTGCGTGTGGCGTCCAATGCCCGAATGGGTACATGAGCCATATATCCACGTACAAAGCGCCATATAACATATGTAGTTGTACATGTGCATGATGTGTTTGCAGCTGGGCATTGAGTATCCGAAAAGATGGTGTGGATGTTTTAGTGCGTTGGCTCTTCGTAATAGGCTATCCGTTACCTAGCTATGACCACAAACAGTCCGTAGTACATACTAAATATATAAACGTACAGATATGTACATATCTTTACTATACTGGCGTTGGATATAGAACAGCCAGTACCATTCCTAAGACAAATTCGGAGCTAGAAGTAGATGTTGTGGTTCGAGAGGCGTAATAACCACGTATCTATGTATATCTTAACCAGGTCGGTTAAGGCTTTGTAGAAGGTCCGACTTGGTCCGGTCATATTTCTTTTTATACAAGTGAGGTTGTCTTCTCTCATATATTAATAGATCCGCCAAGGCTTGTTTCTGCAGTTACTCTTCGGGCTCGTCCTTCCCTAACGAAGACTTTCCAACGCATCGTAGTGATTACCAGACACGGAGATTATGTGGTCTGGTGTTCTTTCTGGTTCTGTTCTTTCCAGTTCTGTTTCTCTGCGCACAAAGACCATGCCAAACAAACCAAACAGGAAAGAGAGCAAAAGTATTCATTCTTTCTGCCCACAAAAACACAATATTCAAGAAAAAAAAACTTTCCAAGTCTCGTGACGCTGCTTTATGAACGGGTCGTCGGACCTGATAGCTCATAACTAAAATTTATATTGCATATCATCACTTTCCACCCATTTCTATCATATTACAATGCTTCACGTGCTTTGTTTTTGTTCTCCGCTTTTACGAGCTGGTTGGCCGCCCTTGATTTTCATGATTCCTCGATTTCCCGCCTGCATCCTATCGACCTCGTTCACTGCCCAATCTCAAGCCTTGAAAATTAGCCGACGACGGTATTCCGAGCGTCATTCAAAACTCTCGCTGGCATGTCGATTTAGGTATATGCATTCAATGGACGATTTAGTGTCCTCATGGTTTTCTCTGCACAGCACGGCATGCTCCCAGAGCCAAAGCTCATCCAACACCAATATTCCATATTGCCGTAGTCGGTATACTGGTACAATGTTATGTATCTACTTCAGCTCTTGGAATGGACAGCAAAGGTTGCTTTTTTTTATCAAACCTGGTCCTTGGTTCCTTTCCTCTGCCCAAAAACGAACATACCTTTGTACTTTGTTTTCCAGAGATGGCTAGACATGGCTCCAACATGGGAGATCAATAGACAAGGGTATTCACAGGGATCATAGTATTGTTCTACTATGTATTCCGCCCCATGGGAGGAACATGGACTGGTTCTTCCTCTTCCATCCATATATGCCGCTTGGAACAGAGTTCTCATCGATACCTCAATACTGACGCACTTGTGATATTCTATTACGGCTAATTATTTTTACTCATTAGTAGTAATAGATTCCCCTCATCTACTTGCTCGAGTAACATCCTGGAGGCACTTTACCGGAATGATCTCCGTTAGCCTACGTTATCGAAGCTTTGCTACCTTGGACAAGGAAAAGAATGATCGCAACAACAACGGTTGCTCATTATTTGGTTTGATTCTGCACGAATTCAGCTGAAAACGGTTGGTCGGCGAGAATTATGCTCCTAGAATATGCACTATACAACTATTTGCAGTCGCCCCTCTCCTCTTTAGGTCTAGCTGCCAATCAACAGCCAACGTCACCGTCACATCCGGTGGTGCAGATTACTTCTCGGCGCTAGGATCTAGGCCCAGCCATAGAAGCAACACAAAGGTTGTCTTTTTGGTAACAGAATAAGCCTATTGTTTTCTTTCATTCAAGTAATAGCATGTTACTAGATTGGTAGTGCATTTGACAGTAAAACCTGCCTGTTTGCCAATTTTTGTTGCCTACCATTTAGAATGGAATAGGCAATCATCTTAAGGGAACTTGGAGGAGACTATGACGACACAATGTATGGAAGTTCATTATTTCCTTTTCTTTCCGTATGATGAAATGAAAGACACCCTCTACCTGATCTACTTTGTCTTGGAGCGAGGCATCGACAGTGCTGTGTCCATTTTCACAAAACCACAATTTCATATTATCCTACTACAATACAATAGGATGTATTAGTAGTAAATACAGCCTGGAAGTGGTCCGATTCCTACGTCCTAACAAAGGATGAGGCAAAGACAAAAAGTCACAAGCGAGGCGCACCGTTGCGGGTGATTTACAGCCACTCGTTCTATCATATTTTGTTTCTGTCACCCAGACTCTTCATTCTCAAACCATGCTACTTACGACCTTCACTACCTCTTCTTACGGCTTCGAAGTACCATTAACCTTGGTGCTACCCAGAGTGCAGAAAATGATCGACTGATAGCATTGGTTATGTCCGTAGTGGTTGTAGCAATGGATGTTGTGGCAGTCTGTATTCCTCACAACCAAATAAGCATACGGCATACATATCTATGTCTTTATATAGCTAACCCCCAATAGCAGGCATACGACTAAATATGCATGGCGCATTATTGCTAAGCTATTCCTAAGCCGGCGACATATCCGAGCGACAGCCATATAATGTATGTACAACTAATCTCGTCACGGAGCAGCGAGAGACTTACCATGGTAAACTCGTGTTGTAAAGCAACGGCACATATAGGCGAGACTTCTATGCACACACGTATTAACTACTAACTACTATGTACGATATATGTACAATGTACATATATACGCATCTCATATATAAATCAGGCGGGTAAAAGAAACCGAAATCAATAGCCGCACGTACATATATGTACAACCACGGACGTGTCTATTTCTGACCAACCAAAGGGCACACATATATTTTCTGAGCATAATCAAAATATCAACAGCGGGCGTTTTCCTTTCTGCCTGGATGCCTTGTCATCTTTTCAGTCCGTTTAGCCAAAGCTATTCGTTTGATAAGCTTACAAACGCCATATAGCTAATCAGTGGACCCCATCATCTAGGCCTTTGCCTGTTCTCGGCAATACTGTCTCTGTCTTAGAGAGTCTAACCAAACAGGATGTCCCTTCCTGTTGACATGATTCTTGTCTGGCAAACCAGTAGTATTATGAAGGCGCTGCATGCAACACATTGTCTAGTGGCAAACACAAACAGATATATGTCATGACAGCGACAACTATCAGTACCAGAGCAGCAAAACGCCCGTGATCCGACGACAAGCTCTTTGCACATGCACATACAAGTAGTATAGGCAAAGATACTACTGGTTCTAGTAACATCTCCAGATACATAAAACGGCTGAGAAACCATCAATACTAATGATACGATATGGCGGCTAAGAAGCACCCAGCCCCGTCTGCCACGTCGCCCATAGTCATTTCCACATCAGGACGCCTCGGGCACGTCGATGTTCACAACTTACACATGATCCTAGCCGGCCATCTTGCTAACGACCTTTGATTTGCCCCAGGCCTGCCTTAGCTTTGAATCCGAAGGCTCTACCGACGTCTGATTTTCCCCCTTTGGGTCATGCTAATGCTGGTTCTCAGTCCCGGAACACGTTGAAACCCTTTCAAGGCGGCAGAGGCATTTTTGTTCTTTTCTTCTTATTTTTTTTAGAAAAAAAAACTAGCATACAACTAACTACCACATGTAGAATTTGCTGGCCTTTTATCTCGCTCGAGGGATATAGAATGTAGGACGCCAGCCACCACAATCACAAAAGTCGTCAAGTTAGTTTTATCTCTCCATTACTCTACTGTTTACACACTATCGCTTCATTCTATTCCTGTTTCCTCTGCTCCTGTTCATATAGTAGCCTTCCGTTACGCTCGTTCTCATTTACACCGGCGACTCTCGGGCTATTGGTTGACTTGTCATTTTCTGATATCTCATATCACACACATATGTACACACAACAACCGGCTATTACGAGATCCGTTGTGCTCTGGCTAGCCTATCCAAATATATAGTTATACTTTTCTTGCGACACTGTCTACAACAACTATACCGAGCATAGCCAAGTAGTCAATGCCTTAAGCTACCCGGCCACCGTCGGACCTGTATTTGTCCGTCTACGTGAGCGAAGTGCACTAGTGTAGGCTACTAATATTCCTTCTTCGCCGTCTACCATCAATTGTCAGTTTGCCTCTTTCCATGGTTTTCATTTCATTCGTGAAAAGTTACCTTGAATAGGCGTGATAGACTTTTCCTATCCACATCCCGGTCATATCAGAATATCAGCTTGGTGTCTTTTTAACATTAGCCGTAGCAGATCTTTTTGCTTTACACCAATAGTATCTATAGTTAATCCCTAATATTAGCACTAGCAATACCCGCCCTAGCTTCTTATCACCCACAATTCATCATTATAATAACTATTTGCGCCCATCACCGTGACCTTCTTAGATCCAACTATATAATTTCTTTCTTGTAGATGTTTCCCCCCGTCGGGCCTGGGCGTCTATCTTCAAGCATACTTCCACATACACATTCCCATGTTCTATTGCTCATACATAGCACTACAACTGTTCTGCTTATGTCGTTGACTAGTGCTACCATCAGTACTTAACCACCGATCCTCTGTCCATTGTTTACGGAGGAAGGGAGAGGGGGTGGACTTAGGCGTTATCGAGGCTCTCACGAGAGCCGAGTCGTCGTATATATCGGGCCAAAGCATACCGATGGCTTCTTAGAACAGAATGCGGGCCAAAGATGTGTCGCTCCCACCCCAGATCGAAAAGGAAAGGGGAGGGGCGTAAGAAAAAAAAGTCCATGATCCTGGTCATTGTCTAGACCTAGTGTATATATTCGTCCATACTATACGAACTGCTGTACCACAGGTGCTATTGCCGAGCCAATTAATTGCTATTCTCGTCTGTTCATGTGCCATCCAGGACCCAAAAAAGAAAGCGGTTGACAACCTGTCACTGTCACTTGTGCGTGGCCAAAGTAGCACCGGTATGAAAGGGATATTAGAATTACTATCTTTTTACGTCGCGTGGGGTTAGCAAAGCACCGATGGTCAACATTAGCCTTCTTCTCCTGAAAGCAACTAGTCGAGCCGTGAGCGGCGACATGTCGCCTATTACTAATTCTTTTATAAAAGACTTACCAATTCCCTACTTCTCCTGGAAAGGTATCCTCGACTTATAGAAACCTGTTTCATACATATCATCGTTTCTCTAGACGGTTGTCATTCACCTTATCTCACCTCTGTTGAAGAGTATAGTCTCAACTCTTTTCTTGGTTACAACTAGCCAATATCTTGATCTTCTACTATCTGTTGACACTCGACAACTACTACCAACATGTCCACTACTACGTCCCCGCCTGTCCGGGAGTTCCCTCTTATAAAAGCTGTACGGTCATATGTTATCGACAGTATCGGCACTGGTAAGTAAAGCACATGGCACTAAGATAGTAGAACAAAAACTAACAACAACTCGTAGGTGGTGACTATCATAATGTCAAGGGCGGTCACTGGTAAGTATATCTCTGTATCGTCCAGGCTTTCCTCTTTGACTAATATTATTTTTAGGCTTGTTGACAGTCCTATCTCAACACCTTCGTCACGCTGGGAGCAATACCGCAAGTCGCGTACCAGCTGGGGCATCAACGTCTTGGGATCTTTCTTCATTGAGCTCGAGGCGACTGATGGCACCATCGGCTTTGCCACAGGCTTTGGAGGTAAGAGCAGCACAATCTTCCACGAGCCTCTAGTCCACCATCTAACATATCTTCTTATCATTTAGGCCCACCTGCTTGCTGGTTAGTTCACCAGCACTTTGAGCGGTTCTTAGTTGGTTCTGATCCCCGTAACACCAACCTACTATTTGAACAAATGTATCGCTCGTCCATGTTCTATGGTCGTAAAGGTCTCACGGTCGCCGTGATATCCGTTATCGATCTAGCTCTCTGGGATCTTCTCGGAAAGATTCGTGGTGAGCCTGTATACCGCATGATTGGTGGTGCTACCAAGGAACGCATTGACTTCTACTGTACTGGTCCGGACCCTGCTGCAGCCAAAGCCATGGGCTTCTGGGGTGCCAAGGTGCCATTGCCGCACTGTCCAGAAGAAGGCCATGCAGGCCTCCGCAAGAATATCGAGTTCCTGCGCCGTCACCGTGAGGCCGTGGGTCCCAACTTTCCCATCATGGTTGACTGCTACATGAGCCTGAACGTGTCATACACGATCGAGCTAGCCAAGGCTTGCGAGGAGCTCAACATCAACTGGTGGGAAGAGTGCCTGTCGCCTGACGACACCGATGGCTTCGCTCAGATCAAGCGGGCTCATCCGGCGGTCAAGTTCACAACGGGTGAGCATGAATACTCACGCTATGGGTTCCGCAAGCTTATTGAGGGCCGCAACATCGATATCATCCAGCCCGACGTCATGTGGCTCGGTGGCATGACAGAGCTCCTCAAGGTTTCTGCTATGGCCGCAGCATATGATATCCCCGTAGTTCCGCATGCCAGCGGACCGTACAGCTACCATTTTGTCATGTCACAGCCCAACACGCCATTCCAAGAGTATCTCGCCAACTCGGCAGATGGCAAGAGTGTTCTTCCTGTGTTCGGTGATCTGTTCATCGATGAGCCAATTCCAGTCAACGGGTTCTTGACTACCAAGGATCTAGATAGACCCGGATTCGGACTAACTCTGAGCCCCACGGCCAAGGGCAAGCTGATTCCTGCTGACTATCTTCTGACGCCCCGACTAGCGCCCGAATTGCGCCCGCCAACGCCAGATTCAGAGATTGAGGAGGAAGAAAGAGGCGCAGTATGTGAGAACGGAGTGGAAGTGGGTAAGAAAGAGGAACTTCTGGGTGGGTGGTAGTGGCATCAGTCGGCTATGGATCATAATTTTAAGCTCCAAGAGGTATCTTCAAGCGAAATATGAAAAAGAAATAGAGAGAGGGGAGGAATGGTGGCATGGAAGGCAACATTAAGCAAAGTAAGGATATAATGAAGAATATTGATATGTGACAGGTCGTTGAATCCTCGGTATAATGATAACGCGAGCGATTGTGATCAAAGTCAGAGCAATAATTGGAGACTGGCAATTTAGCATTTCTCTCTCCCCAGGCAACAAGTCGGAGTTCTTTGTTAGTGGTTAGTTAGACTTAGTTTGTATTCAGTAATAATGATAAAGCTATTGTACTCAGCAAGCACGATATTATCCGAGTTAGTGACCAAGTGACTGTTTGACAAAGGTTGGTCCTACAAAGCAAGAACCTCCTCACCGTAACAGCAATAGTACTAGCATCAAGCAGCATTCAGCACCATTGCTGCAATTCTTGTCGTATATCACTAGAAGTAGGAATACTTGCAGTAGTTGTTGTGGTTTGCATGCAAGATGATGCATAATACTCAGACTCCGACTCAGATATTCCAGGCGCATAATCAGACACATGTTAGTTGTCCCCTAGTTGAGCTGAACTTGTTCTCTCCCTGCGATGAGGTGGATACTGTTTCTGTTTCTACTGGTTTTTTTTTTCTATCTTTCTGTATCTAGAATCAGTCTATAGTGTCTATCGAGGGGAGCGGATAAAAGCAAGGTTCAAAGAGTCGTCATGCGAAACATGGAAAAGGAAGACGAATATATAAAATAGATATCAGATTATCGTAGCGTTTAACAAGAACTACCTGAACAAGATAAACTCAGAGTCAGGGTCTGAGATATTGTATCTTGTCACGTCTCTATTCTTGTCGGCGTTTTACTTTGCTAGATACGTCATTTATTTCGAATGTATACATAATTATAAATAGCAGTAGACACAATTTCGCGTATTCTACTTATTATACTCATGTAGTGTAGTTAAATCTAGCCTCGTAGTGATTTTATCGTGAAGTTCATATGGTATACGAACTTGTTCGCAATTCAATTTACATTATTCCAAGACCTCAGTATTACTGATATATATCCATCGTCCATGTTTATTTAAAAAGAGAGAAGTTTCATCATCACTTGCTTATACTATAGGGCTTAGATCTAGAATGAAAATCAGGTTCTTGGGTTGGCTAAGTCAACTGGCGGCCTCCCAGATAAGACAAGTGATAAGTATCAACTAATATATATATATATATATATATATATATAAAGATGAAAGTAAATACAACACAAAGCATGCGACTCTAGATTCGGTTCAAATGGTGTGTGGATAAGTAAAGGGAAATATCGGAAATCACCGTTAGAGAAGATATCGCGACGTATTGAATCTAGAAGGGAAGATACAATATAAACTAAAGACAGATCTTCGTGTTTAGACATTTGGTAGCCTGAGCGCGAAGAGGCATGGTTGTACAATTGTACTACAGTAATAAGATAGCCCTAATAACCGACTTTGGGTATACTCTAACCCTACCAAACACATGAAACTTAACTCAAGAATTTGATATTCCATGTGCTAGTCCTAAATATAACTGTATCCCAACAGATCTAATGACATAAACAGTGAATGAACTCGAGTAATTAACGGGCAAGATAAAGACATCATCACTTTGCGTAGGACTAGTATCATTCGAGTGGGATAATGTGAAATATCAGGGTTTCGACGACTAATACAACACAAAATAAGATATAAACATGAATTAAGACCTCATCTCAGCTGACTTTGTCACGATACATTATCGTGTCGTTAGTCATGAAATATATATTCCCGTTTTTCTATTTTCTTGGCATGTAGAACCAATATAAATCAGCAGCCCCAAAGTTAGTCGCTTGCAAGCCATTCTTTTCTTGGGCTAACTGCTGTATACTGCATTTATGCCTATGGCTTTTTTTCTGCATTATTTTGAAACCAATGGTGTTGATCGATGGCTTTTGATGGCTTGGCGTATTTTCATTCCTTCTCCAGCCGCGCCGTTTTCTTGTGAGCTATCAAGCAGCCTTGCTTTCCGCACAGTAAATATTGCTTTTTTCTGTTATTCCTATGGCCTGTCTTTTGCTCTTGTATTTATTATAATTTGAATTTACTGCGGAAGCATAAGTAGCGTAAGCATTATCATTATCATTATCATTATTTGTATTTGTATTTTCCTCCCTTCTCCTCGCTGCATGTCACTTTATATTTTCTAGCCACTGACTGGTAGTATTCGCTATAGCGTTAGACTTCTGTTTCATGGGTACTCGACTCAAACTAGTCGCTTTTTTATTTATTTGCACAACATCTTTGTCTCTTTTAGACAGTTGTTCTTGTGACAAAAATTCGAAAAGGGACATATCTAAATTAGTGAACCCTAAATAGCAAAACAAGCCACCGTTATCTGCTAGCTATACACATTACCAAGTGAGAATCGAGAAGATAGACTGACTAAAGATGAATATGCAAGAAAACAATATGAATATAGATAAATTAATATCCCTCGAAAACTACACAATCTCAATTTGCCGTCAATCTTACAAATGTCCACCGAGGATAGCCCACCGACAGATAATATTGCTAGGAAGGTTTGAAATCTTCAATTTTCGAGCTGAATATCTAAAAACGTGATCATTAAATCATACATGTAGGCTATTGTGTTTTCTTTTTTTTTTTGTTTTCCAAATATTCCCGCCTCCTACATTTCTCTATTTTAGCTAATGATAGATAGCATTCTGATATTGCCATCGTTAATTACCTATCTAAATTTAGACTTGAATAGAGCTGAAATCAAAGCTTGCAATTGGACCTAATGCAGAGCTATGTACACCGCTACATCATCAGCTGACTATAATTTAGTGCACAATATAATTCCTCGGAAAACTTGATCGACAAATCTATTCAGACTAGCAACACTTGCTATATGCTGTCATATGATGACGATGAAATATCGTAACGGCATGGCAAGTAAGTCTTTTCGGTGCTTGGTAGTCATTGTCTTATGTCTTGGAGACTTATCTCAATATTGACTAGTCTTATCCCTACAGATAGTTTCTGTCTAGGCGTCCTTCGGAGTATCAGTTTGCAAAAAAGAAAAGAAAAAACACGTATGATACAAAAAACGAAAAATGAGCTGTACAAGTATATCATATAATACAAGTACGAGACATGGGCCATAAGGTCGGAATCAGCTTCCGATTATTTTGGTTTTTTTGTGGCTTGACGATGCCTTCCCTCCTAACTATCTAACTTGGCGAGTTCCTGAAACTTTCTTTATATCTCTACATACGAAATTGTTGAGTGGCAACAATGGCTAACAAGGTCATGTTTTTTTCACTATAGTTTAGATACATATTATATCCCCTTGCTACGAGGCTCACATAAAGCCATAACAAATACAAATATCCAGATACATGGAACTCGTACACCACATACCGATGTGAAGATGCATATAATTGTAGTACGCAATAAGGATGGGGCGGACCACAGGAAAGAGAAGAGGAAAGAGAAAGAGAAAGAGAAGAGAGAGAGAAGAAGAGAGAAGGAGAGGAGA